>SSNP01000003.1:71866-149228 GCA_006937955.1 Pachypanchax playfairii
GGCACTTTTACACATACACACACACACACTTACACACACAGGACAATCAACTAACACATCACTCACTGAAGCATTAAATTTCATATCCCCATGGCAATAGTACGCTGTGTAAGAGTGTGTAAGTAAGTTTTACAGCCCATTGCTGTAAAGCAGTTGTGTGTTTGTCCGTGCACTGATTTGTGGAACTGCATATGTGTTTGCGTGTTGACCTTTAAGTTTCCTCTAACCTTTCCTTATGCTATGGCTGCTTTGCCTTTATTTTCTTGGCGTGTTCAAGGTCACGGTAATAGGCTAGAGAGGTGAGTGCCTCACTTTCCCATACACTTAATGTACAGAGCCACTGAATCAAATCATTAAAAAGACCTTAATTACCACTTAATTATTCCTTCAACTCACCATTCTCCAGCCAAGTGTGTGTTTGCATGCGTCTTGGTGCGTGTGTGCGCTTGCATATGCATTTGTCTGTGTGATTAGGAGGCGATCAGGGCTAGTGACGCAGAAAAGAGAGATTAACTCTGCCTAAGGAGTGATAAAAAAGAAGAAAGACAGATGGAATATAAAAAAGAGCAGCAAAGAGGAAGGAGAACTGCATTTAAAATATATTCAGGAGAAGTGTAGCATCAAACTGTCCACAATATATGAAATGATGGCTGGGTTAAGACTGAAACTGAGTAAAATGAAACAGCTTTGCTCATTGCATAGAGTGTGTGTTGAGGATGGGCAGCGGTGTGCGTTCCGCTGACTGACTGTAGGGTCAGACGAATGAGAGACTGAAGCAACTGCAGCTCTGTGAAGTCATTCTCTGCTGAAAAGCCTCTTTGAACATTTGATGCACCATGAAACAAAGACAAACTGCAGACGGACACATGTACAAGCTGTTCTCAGGAGAGTAACTCCCATCTGTGCACACATACATACACACACGGACACAGAGCAAACATTGTGGTCAGTAAGAGTTTTCCTTTTCGCCTTACCCCCCTCACAGTGAGATTGTAATCTTAATAGTGCTTCCTTGATAAATTAATGATTACTAGCACAAACAAACAGACAAGCTGTGGTCAGTCAAAGGAAGCTGTATGTATGTGTTTGTGTAAATAAACTGGAAACACTTGTGTAGGTGTTAAATCCAGTCAGGAAAATTAAAGGGATAGTTTAAATATTTTGAAGTAGGATATTGTGGAATAGTTATAAACCCTTAATGCTTACTTGTTGTAGATCTTTGAACAGCCTCAGTATGAAGAAAAAGAGGTTAGCTCTGACTGAATTGATAAGCTAATCAGTCTTTGATCAGTAAAAAGTCTTTTTTTTTAAGTTTCAAAGAGGTTTAAGTAATGCTGGTTTATAAATCTGTCAGTTTCACATTACATGTTTATTCTGCTAGAATTATTCTCAAATTCCTGATGTAGGTGTCCCAGGCTTTTTAAGAAGTGTTGTAGCTAGCTAGCTGCTTTTTGTAGCTACTCTCAAAGAACTGTAATGCAAAACTAACAGCACAATAAAGGTTACTTCTTTTTTTTACTAAGTAATGTTCATATGAAACACTGATTCTTTTGGGGTTTTTTTTAGTTTGGGAATGTTTTGGGACAACAGCAATTCAATAACTCCACTTGAGCAAACAATTAGCTTGTCAATCAGAATTAAACTCTCCAAACTGAGATCGGTTCAGTGTTGGTTTATTTACTCTAGGTAATGTATTGCTTGTTCATAATCTTTCTACCAGACTTCAAATAATTTGAAATATCAGTAGAACATTTGTAGAAATACTTTATTGACACTCCATTTGCTTGTAATTTATGATGAGGGATGCACAGCTAAAAAGGTAACCGTATATAACCTGGAGACACTTCTCTTATCTAAATGCATGTTATCAAAACAGCCTGTTGAAAATTTATTGTCTCAAACGTTTGGCAGCATGGAGTGGAAATACTTACACATAGCTAGCAGGTGCGACAACAGTCCACTGGTTACAGTAAATTCTGCCTAAAAGTATTTCACATGTTCTTTTTAGGTTTAGGGTTTTGTGTTCTGTCTTGCAGACTTTTACAATACGCTCACCTGCAGGTGCATTTCTGGTCTGCTGCCTGTCCCTCGGCCTGCATTGTATCACAATAAATTCCTGCAATACAAGAGCTTGAATTCTGTGAATAATCCAAGAGGGCTTAGCCTTGACACACACAATTACTTTACCACACAGCTTGACACACTGAAACAGCTGCACAATGTACCTCAGCGGGCTTTGGGAGGTCTGTGTTTGCCTGTTGCGCATGGTTTGCCACTGAAGCACAAACCACCACAACAATAAGGTGCGAGCAGAGGAATCAAACGCAGCTGTATCATTTAAGCTGCATTATCTGACTATAGTGTGACACTTCGATGCTGGAAAGCTGTTGTATTGCTCAAACTAATATCAAGTGTATTGTGACTCACTCGCCTTTCTCTGCCCTTCTCCCCCTTTTTCGTCACCCAACCTCCCCCCTTTTGTGCCCATCTCTAGTTACAAGAGTACTACAAGAAGCAGCAGGAGCAGTTACATCTTCAGCTTCTGACTCAGCAGCAGCAGCAGCAGCAGACAGCAGCAGCAGCAGCAGCAACAGCAACAGGCTGGGAAACAAGCAGCAAAAGAGGTGAACTTCCCTAAGAACACACACAGCTGAAGAACATTCTGGAGTACATGAATTACCCCAAATGCTGTAAAATGTGTAAAGAAGTAAAAATGACAAGACTCATGAATGGAGCACTGGGGATTAGGACTATATAGGCCTGAACTATGCTCAGTAGGCCATCCAGGGACCAGACTTTGAAATTTATTGTTTTTATTTATTTCCATTTCTGCTGACAAAGAAAAAAACGTTTCCGATTCTGTTTTATTTCCCAAAGGTGTTAATCAGTGTTCTAACTCTTAAAGAGGCCCTTCCATTAAAAACGGTTTTTCTGAGGTTTCTGTTGACTATTTTAGCTCCACAGGTGTTCTTACCTTCATAGTGGGTGTGAAAACAGGTCAACAACTTCTCTTTCAGTTTTAATCTCTCAAACTACGCAGGTGGCGATAAAACCCGAGTTCTCCCGAGTCCGAACGGCCTGTATCTGTTTCGTCACAACTCCTTTGTTCGTTAGTGTTTATCAGCTCCCGCAGTTGAAACCACGCCTAGCATGCTGCTGGCTAAAAGCTGTAGCATAAGACGTAGCAAACAGAAAGAGAGAACGTCTGGTGTTGCCATGCGCAGCGGGGCAGGAAACAGTATACCTTGCTCTCATAGGCTAGTTTGTTAGCCAATCAGAGTCCAGGAAATTCTAATAATGAATATTAATGAGTTGCTGCCCGAAGCCTGACGCAGAGAGATTGAAAGGTCTGTTAATCAGTGTTTCCTAACATTTTTTAGCTATAAAATGTTTCATATTACAGGTTAATACTTCAGAAATAACCACAAAGTCATGAAGTTTGTGTGAAATGGCCTCTTTATTATTTGATAGAAAGTTTGGGGTTGTGGTTTTGAATTATTCAGCATAAATTAACAATAGGTATGAAAAGTTAGAGATTAAAATAAAGGTTCAGTAGGATTTGTTTTTTTGTTTTTTTTAAAGCTCCAATGCATATAAAAAACATGGTTTGTTTTGCATGGACACATCTCTAATGTACTCTGATTTTAGCTGCAAAAAACTGGCATGTTGTCTTGCTACTGCATGCAGGTTTTTAAATCAGGTCTGATCCTGTGTTTTAAGCAAACACACTAAATATCAGATTGATTTATTAAAAGATTGAATATGTATTGGGTTAAATGGAATGAGTTCACTGGCCAGATATGGCCCACTGGCCACCAGTTGAGGATCACTGGTAAAAGATCATTAAGACATACAGTGTTTTATTGTGCCAGTCTGTTACTTTTACTAGCACACTTTCTTCTTTTACATTTTCCTCACACACACAAGCACAGATATTCAGTAACACACTCACTACGCCGAGTTCAACCTCCGCCGTGGTGCAGAGGGATACTGAAGGATCAACGAGGATCAAAATATGTGACAACAAGCTGGATCTGAATCAATTACACATCATTATCGTTATAATCCATGTCTGCGTGTAGAGTGAACGCGCTCCTTAGCCCCCCAAAAAAATAATTCAAAAGACACAGAGGACATTTCAGGAGAAACCCTTCATTGGAAAGACCTCATGAGACTATTTTTTTAGAGAAACGCATGAGGAGGCACATCCTAGATTTGTCCTCCTCTTCTCCCATTCCTTCATCGTCTCTTCCCAGTGGGGGAAAGAGACGCCCCTCCCCACCTCAGCCCACATGCTTCTCACTGACAGCACTCGACCAACTCGACCATGACCAAAGCAAACCAGTTGTGGTTGACTTGCATGTTGAGGGAGCGTCTGAAGCGTCTTCCCTTCTCCCCTCGCTCTGCCACTGTCCCACTTTTCAGGTTGCTTGTCCTGTAACAATGAGACAAGTGCGAACACTGGTCATACAGCTACACATACATGCAGACAGAGAGCGAGAGGCTTGATATGTGATGGTTCACTGCCTGTACACATCTACCTGGGGGAATACGCCTCCCTGCAGAGCTGCATACAGCTGATTTGACTAAAGTTCCCCCCAGCAGTTATTGTTTTTCAGTTGCTGCGGGATGGCAACCAGACAACAACACATTTGTAGATCTTTCTGTCATTTCTTACGGGAGGTGCCGCAAGACACATGTTCTGCATTGAAATGCTGATGAGCCTCAAACTATCTGAACTACTGTGGAGAAAGTAGGAAGAGTTGAATGAATTCTCCTCGTTGCTTCTCAGAGTGTTTGTACATCAGTGGCTGGGACTTTTTGCCCTTTCTCCCGTCTTGCTGTAATCCCTTTTCACTTTCATGCCTCTGTGGAAGCGATGCGTTGAAAGAAAAGCTGTGTATGTGCATTGTGAAGCAGTGTTTTGTGTGTCGCCAGAGCATTTGGGACTGGTCAGGAGTCAGCTTAATGAAGTGACTCTGACCATCACCAAAAGATGTGTGCTTGTGTATGTGTGTGTGTGTCTTTGGGTGTCCATCTACAGCGCCTTTGTGTGTGTGTGAGTGTACATGTATGCGTCTGTGTGACTGGCAGGCTCAGACAGTGTGTGATGTGCTCATAAATCACATTGACAGCCTGTTACTGCGCTAGCTTTGGCCACTCAGCCACAGTTAATGTAAACAGAACACAGGCACACTTATACGCACAGTGTGTGTGTGTGTGTGTGTGTGTTAAAGGACCATGGTCATATCTCAGGAGGGAATGAGAGACAGAGGGAGGAGGGGGAGAAATAAAATGGACAGACAAGTTTAGAAAGGAGGGGTAGAAAAGCCTGGAAAGAAAGAAAAGAGGAATAGAGCAGATTAGTGCAACTAATGTGAATTTGGAAATTTTGTTTAAAAAAAATGACATTAAGATTCTGGGATATCCCAACACACATCTTTTGCTAAGGGAGGGGGACGTTTCTAAGTTATATTATAGTCAACAAACAATTTTATGTATCAAAATGGAGACATATCATTGGTTCCTCACTATTTTGTCTGTAGGACTTAAAGACTCAAACAGCATCAGAAACATCAACACAAAAACCTCTCGACTAAACAGACTAAACAGTTCTTATCGCAGTTCCAATTAGGCTGCTGAACCAAAGTGGAAACGCTCCATTTGCACTTTATTCTTTTGTTTATTATCCTTTTTCAAACCTATTGTTTTTGGATTATTTGAGAATTTCAGCAGATTTATTTAAAACATTTGTCTTGTTCATTATCAAACATATATTGTTTATATTTATGCATGCTGAAGTCTATTTATCATGGAGAATTATATGTCTCCACTTTTGACCCATATAATTGACAAGTAAGAGAGTATTTGTTTTTCAAATTTCCTAAAAACAATTAAATAAAAATACCTTCAGACTTATTACAACTTTCTGGAACTAGTACATTTTTCCAGGTAAAGGATATTTTGATGAATTTCACGCCCCGCTGCCAACTCACAGCCCTGCCAACGTCCACAGACACAATACTGTCCCACTTTTCCTCTGTAGGCCCCAGTTCCCAACGGAAGTGACCTGTTTGTCCTTCCTGTGAGTTCTTCTCTGTTCAAAGAGTTTCAGGCTGCCACTCTTTTACACACACACACACACACACACAATAAGGAGCTGTATTTATTTATTTTTCATCCCAGCCAGTTATCTGTAAGAGATAAAGTACATCTCTCTAAGGGGTTGGCTGTGCAGGGTCAGGTTGGGGTGGGGATTTCAAGTCGGCTCCAGAGTGGGACTGCAGGAAAAGGGGACATTTATCACTGTAACACACACACAGGCATTATCTCCAAATGCTATGAAGTCCTCGCTACTATCCCTTTAACCTCTCTTAATCCTTTTACCTTTTCTCCATGTCCTCTGGGTTCTCACAGCTTGGAATCATGCTTTTTATTTACTGTTGGTATGAAAATAATTTAATACCTCAAACATCTGTGTTTTTCTTCCACAATTCTATTCATTTACTGATTTATTCATTTACATTTGTTGAATCAAAGCGATGCAATAGGACAAACAAATTGTTGTAAAATGAAAGTTTAACTGTTCAGAGTTTGAAATCTCGGAATTCGTTCATGCAAAAAAAAAAAAAAAAGATTTTACTTTTTCAATAAAATGTCCATTATAGAACTAAATGTTGTTAATATACGTGTTTTGAATAACTTATTCATTCCTATCTGTGTCCACTTGGTTTACAGCAGTTAGGCAGTAAGCAGCTTGCGTTCCAGCAGCAGCTGATCCAGATGCAGCAGCTTCAGCAGCAGCACATCCTTAACCTCCAGAGACAAGGCCTGGTTCCCCTGCAGCCCACTGCTGCCATGCAGTCTCTCCAGCAAGGTGCGTACACACACACACACACACATGCATTCACACACAGTGCCCTGACTGTGCAACACTTTATGAAACAGGCATATCCCGACAAATGCAGGCCTAACCGCACACACGCTCTCACATGCACACAGCGGCCTGCGCCTGGTGCTGCCTGTGAAGCCTGTTAACTTAATCAGTCTATAAAAGATAAAAGACAACGTGATTGGTGGGTTTGTGGAAAGTACTCATTTAGATAATAGGTAAAATATGCCACTAAGCCTCCTGCTTAGAGATGTGTGGATGTGTGTTTGTGCTTGAGATTAGCCAGACACAAGAAAATCATCTTTCAGCTATTGCAGCGCCCACAGGATTTTTTTTTTTTCCTCATCTCTAAAATTTCTCAGAACGATAAATGTTGACTGTCGCTGGGCCTCCCCTTAGCGAACGTGTGCATTTGTAGAAGTCTACTATTGTGTGAGTGTGCTGCTGTATAGGAGCAGTGAAAACACACTATCTCACTCTCAGAGAATGCCTTAGGGGCCCTAAAGTGCCCATAACATTGCTAAAGCGCTGACTGAGTTGACCAAACAGACCCATTTCCTTCCCTCTGTCTCTGATCTCTCACTTTTTCCTCTCATGCAGACTCACATGAAGTCACACACAGAAACACGAACTCAGTCATGACAAACTTCAACTCTACTGAATCTGAGGTTCAGAAAAGTTCATTTCAAACAGGTTTAATACAGAAAGCCAGAATTACAGGGGCAATTTGAGAGATATCAGAGGATATGGTGGCATTAGGAGGGAGTGATTCTTCAGTTATGTTGCAAACATTTGGCTTTGCCTCCTCTTTCTTACTCTCCCTGTGTATCAGACTGGAATTTCCCTGCAGTGTGAAAGAGCTGGTCCATTGTGACAGCTCAGCCAGGCGTGAGCCAGAGCATTCCTCTGACCAGCCATGCCACACAAACACACTCACACAACCCTCATGCACAAACACCTGCACATACAAATGCACACTCCATAGTCCTGTCTTAACTGGCTGTTGTGGTAGGATGGAGTAACATGAGTCCTGCATGGTTTGTGTTTATTCTTGAGATTTGAGGTGGCCCATGACTGAAAACCTAAAGAGAAATGAACAAATAGTTCTAACAGATCCTTAGAAGTTCTGGATTTGGGTAAATTACTTTGCTTAATTTGGATTCATCCATCAAATCACTACTCTTGATAAAACAGATGCTTCTAAGAATTGTTCCGTTTTTCCAAACACAAAAATGGACTTTTGATGAATATTAATTTTTTTTTGTTTTTTTTTTTACAAATCTATTCTTCCCAAAAACCTTGTTTACGTTTAACTTGTCAGTTAACCATTTTGATCTGGCTCATGTGATTTGAGCTTCTCACCATAACAATCTTAAGCTCCTTACACTTGTCTAATCATCTCCATGGACTGATTTGGCTTCTCTTATTATTGACGAGTGTGCACACACAAACGTTCATAGAAATTGGAGCACACAGACACACACTCACCACTTCATTCTTCCAGAGTGAGAACTTTTGTTTTGGCGGGGCCAGGGAAGAATGCAGACAAAGCAGACATAATATTTGGATTGCTGCAAAGTCTCTGGATGTGTATGTGCTGGCGTGTGTATGTGTGCACATGCTAAAGTCCACTGGAGTGGGATTTAGCATTTTAGGCGTTTCTCTTTCACTGTGAAATTAGAAGAGAAAAAACACAGCTGGAACCAGAAGAGACTCAAAATCTACACCCACACTTTCCTTCACAAATCCTGCAGCTGATCAAGTATTATAGGTCGAGCTTTTCTATGAACTTATTTCAACTTTTATTTTGTGTTGAAAAGATGAGTTCTTCATCTAAATGAAACAAGAAATAATCCTTAATTTATTTAAAATCTTCCTTCCAGGCAGTCTGCTATCATACATTCTAGCAACATTGAACAATATGAGCTGATGTGAGATGAGTTATCATTGTGTTCTTCTCTGCAGCAATGTGTCCATCAGACCTCCAACAGCTGTGGAAGGAGGTATCGGGGGTGCAGAGTACAGAGGAGGCCCTCAAACAGGCCGAGGGCCTGGACTTGAGCACCAACAGCTCCAATTCTACCTCAGCCTTCCCCAAAGCTGCCAGTGCTCACATTCCACTACACAGCCTGCCCAATGGACAGAGCCACACCCCAAAGAGAGACAGGTAGAGCTTCCACACCTTTAAGCCATCCTGATCGTCTGTCCTCTGTCTGTCTTTTTGGAGATATTAACAGAAATATTCACGTGTTCTGTTGCACAAACACAAAAAAACCTCCATCATGACAGTTCAAACTCTCCTCATTTCATTTGATCAGAGTTCGGGATGCTAACCTACTATTAACCCCTTGTTGACCTGTCACTATAGTGTGGGATAGAGGAGGGTTGAAGTCTTAAAGGAGATAGTGTAAAAGTTTAGAGCTTCATTTTGTGAGGTCATTATTAAAAGCACATGTCCCAGGTGTGTTTGTATCACACACACACACACACACACACACACCGTGTGATTGTTGTCAGACGGCTTTGTTGGCCTCTCATGGGCTTGTCTTCATCTTTAAGAGCCAGACTGTTTGAGTGGATATCGTCCTTCACCAAGGCAGACAGCGGAGATGACCACGCTCCGCTTTACTCCAAAGGCAGCCAACCTCCCAGCAGCCAGTGAGTAGCAGTTACATGAACACACACATACATATCCACACACAGGTGTGGAGCGGACTAAGACAGGGTCCAATCAGACCTGCATCATCATAAGTCTTGGATGATATGTGGACGACATGACAGCTGTGAAGAATTTGGATCTGATTGTTTTTGTTGCTGCTTTGGTCTTTGTCTTGTTGTGATCAGAGTTCTCAGCATGTGTACACCACATACACATACATCACTTGTTAACATATCAGAGTTCTGCAAAAACATGTAACAGTCTAAATCAGCTGGAGTTTTAAGAGTTAAGGTCCACTTGTTTTAACCAAGATTAATTTTAATACCTGATCTATAGAAAGAAAGAAGAATGGCACTTGAAACATTACTCACCCTGAGATCTGACATCATTTTGGAGTGGGTCAAAGTGAGAACCCAAATAATAACAGAGGTTCATTCAAACAAGGATGTCACACACTATCGTACTTCAGCAAGCGTGTGCTGATGGGTTTCCAACTGAGATGGATTCAAGGATCACAAAGAGGGTAGCATTACAGTGTTAGCAAGCTAAGCTAATGCATGGCTGATGTGGAGGAGAATGTGGTTACCAGCAGTTTGTCATGTCTGCTGTCTGAGCTGCTTCTGAGTTGGTTCAACCACAAGCCAACACACACACACTCACACACACACTCACTCCAGCCTGCACATCTGATCAGGAAAAGGGGGAAGAAAGACGGGGAGACATGTTTCCATCTGCAAGACAAATGGTTTTTGTTAGACAACCTTCTGATGTTGATTTGGGAGAATCCCCATCCCAGTCTACATGTGCACACACACACACACTGCTATTCATGTAAATAAATGTGGAGACAGCAGTTGGTGGCACAAGTCCAGGTCTGAACCACATCTGCTACTGGACCTGCCACACACACACACACACGCACAAATACAGTTTTTGGATGAGTCCAAACCAAACCTGGCCTAGTCTTTCATCATTGCAAGTGCATAGAAACACACACACGCACACACAAAGGCTTACCACAAAAGAACAACCAACAGCACATGACAGCAACCACCACCAATCAGTCATGGCTGGTTGGTCCTGTGCCGGCTCTGTGTCAACTCCTGAAACAGTAGAAAACGCACCAACTCTAATGCACCAAAACACATGCAAAACACACACCAAAGGCAGAGACGCAGGTCATGGACTTTAGAATATGACTCTAACCAACTGTTGGACCAGTTCCTATGTTTGCCTGGCTTCTGTAACTAACCCCACTTTGCTCTATCCTCCTTCCTCTGCACTTGGCTTCGAGAACTACTCAAACTAATCACAGCTAACCACACTCAGATGGCTGCACTGACGCATGCTGCTGCTGCTATTAGAATTTTACATGTGTATGTTTGAAGGACTGATAATCGTTTGGTTTTTCGAAGCTCTTCAGCTGGCGTGTGTTTTAAGCACAGTATGTAATATTTGTTGTTTTGTGTGTCCACAGTCATGAGGAGCAGAGCAGCTCCCATCCCCTCTACGGTCACGGAGAGTGTAAGTGGCCTGGCTGTGAAGCACTGTGTGAGGACATGGGACAGTTCATCAAGTGAGTCAGCAGCCAGTAACAACTAACATATAGGATTTACATCCTGTAAATCCAAACAGAACAAATCATTTTTAACTCAGCTTAGAGATTTTCTGTTTCAGCTGTTTATTAAAGAGCTTTATTTTTTTTTTTAAATACAAACTTTACAAAATCAGTTTAAACTTCTATTTTTTATGCTTTAATTCATTTATTTACTTATCTATTTATTTTTGCAATAGAAGCACTTGTCAGTCAGTCACGATGTCCCTGTGGAGCTCTCGATTTCCTGATTTTTCTAATTCATCTTTTGCACTCTGTTGCATCACATTTGCTCTCAGGCACATACATGTAAACGCACACACGCACGCTAAAACACCCGTATTCGCTTTCACTTGTCATGTGTGGAAAAGATTCTTTGTTTTATTAAAGAAAACTGAACGTGAGTTTATCCTGCACAAAGTTTAGGATGGAATGTGTCAGACTCTTACAATTTTTTTTTTCCTCTAACTTATTCTAGTTTTGCTCAGACGGCTTACTGTTCTGGCTCGTTTCGTTGCTTCACTTCCACTCTTCCTCTCTGCTTCGTTTTGTTTGCCAGTTTGGAGATTTAGTGTGATCCCGATGTACTTCCAGGCCTCAAAGTTAGCCCCCTACCTCCTCCTCTGTCACACAAGGGCTTCCAACAAAGGCTTCACAAGCCCCTAAATGATGCCCTGCACAAACTCACACTCATTATCAATATGGAGAGCTTGTAGGTATTTGAACAGTGGAGATATTAATAAGCCAGAGTGATGAAATAAGTATTCACTGGTATAATCACAGTAGAGCGCGCGGTGATCATGATGGCATCGGACAGTCAGATCAAAGCTTGCAGGCAGGCTGGGAAAGTTTGGAGAGGAAAGCTGTTGTTTGGTGTCTCATTTCACGTAGCCCCGGGGCAGATGGGAGCAGAGCAAGCACTGGAGTGAAAAGAGCATGTATATGTGTGTGTGTGTGTGTGTGTGTGTGTGTGTGTGTGTGTGTGTAACAGGAGAGATGAAATAAAATAGAGGCAGCGACAGATAATGCCGTCAGTCCAACGGCGCGCTCCCTCCCAGCGAGCCTTAGTCATCACCCCGGGAGGGGAAAGCAGAAGAACAGAGAAGGGAGACACTCACTATTTCAAGTCTTTCTTCTCTTCTCTCCTCTCTTTACTCACCCACCTCCTCCTTTTCTTTCTCTCCCTCCTCTTCCACCCTGTCCTCTGGTTTAATACTCTAGCTGTGGTTGCCGAAGCTGGGTGTAATGTGGGTTAAAGCCTTGTCTGCCAGCACTCAGAGGAGTAAACAGAGCCTTATTGTCGGGACACGCTAAAAAAAAAAAAAAAGTAAAAAAAAAATCTCAGCTACTGTTTATGGCCTAGCTAGAGAGAGAAGGGGGGTGCTGGGGGGCAGATTGGGTTGAAGTAAGTGTGAATCATTGGAATTTGGGGAGTTGCGGGGGCTGAAGAGTGGGAAGAAAAGAGTGGACAGAAGTGTGAGTGAGTTATAGAAAGGGGTGAGATCATGTTTTTGTTATTATTATTGTGCACTTGTGTTGAGCCATCTATCTGCCGAGATTAGTCGTGGCATGACATCATTGTTTTTGTTTCATTTCAAGTCTCCGCCTCATGTTGCCAAACTTCTTTCTCTCTCCCTCTCACCCACACACACACACACACACACACACACACACACAGATTTTCTTGTGTAACATTCAATATCACTTTTTCCCTAAATAAACAAGTCACAGAAGTCAACACACAAGTACACTCACACCACAATAGACGCAGATGAGCACACACACTGTTTGCTCGGGCAGCAGCAGCCTGTGAATAACCTCGGTGATGACAGAGGGGTGACGGAGAGAAGCACACTGGGAAAGATCAAGAAGGTCCTCCTACATTTAAAGAAACAAACAGCACCCCCATTCTCTCTTTTTCTCTCTTTCTCTCACACACACACACACACTGCACAGACATCCACACATATGAGTCACCAGTGTTAATAAGTGCAGTGAAGTTTAGCTAACAGAGAGTCTTAAGATAAGACCTTGTGTGATAACACATGAGCTCATATCCAGGTGGTTGTCTTGGATCGTGGCTCACTGAGCACCAATGAAGTATACATATAAAACCCAGCTGCTGTGTCCTTCACTAAACAAAATGAACTGACATGATTGGAGTTTATTTTTGTAGCGCAGAAACGGCTTAAAACTCAGTCTAAACAAAAGAGGAGGAAGGAAAATCATAGATACTTTCATCCAAGAGATTTAAAATAAGGTTGTTGGGGTTTGTTTCCTCCCTAAGGTGAATGATCTGATTCTTTTTTTTTTTTTTTACCCCATCCTCTTTAGGCACTTGAACAATGAGCACGCCCTTGATGACCGCAGCACCGCTCAGTGCAGGGTCCAGATGCAGGTGGTGCAGCAGCTGGAGATACAGGTGGGTCACGAACGAACACACGCGTGGATTTCTTTTTTTCATATCATATCCCACAACACAACATTATAAAGATGGTTTCATCGTGTCAGTGGGAGAAACTTTGTCTCAGGCGAGGCAGACTTTATGGAGAGCAGTGGAGCTTGTAATTTAAAAGGAGCAGTCAGCAGGGAAGCTGCCCTCACCGCTCCAATTATAAAAGCTGCTCTGGTCACCAGCAAGAAGGGAGAGTGAGGCTGAAATGGGGGGGGGTTAGAGTGTGCATGTGGAGACTGCAAGGAGCCTCTTGCTCTCCGAGTGGTGCTAGAAAACATCTGAATGCTCAAACTTTTCATCCAATAGTATTAAAAGTTCAAAATAAAGAGAGAAGAGGATGTTTTTCTAATACAGCTCTCACATCCCTGTTTGGGTTAGTGTGTATGTGTGTGTGTGTGTGGGGGGGGGGTTGTCCAGTTAGGGTCAGCATTTGTGTTTGCAGTGGTGGTAAACATCGTTTAGCTGAGCCCCTGAAGCCACCAGCCGGCAACACAAAGTGACAGAGAGGCAGCTGGTGTCACATCACATCAGGACAGCCGTCTCTCTCTCCTTGACATGTCACTTCACCCTTCAGTAGTCCACAGGAAGCCCACCGCTCTGTCCTCGCAAACATAACAACACACACATACACAGGCCAGGCACTGTGTTTGACTCGCCCCTGTTTGTACACTGACACACATCTCTGAAGTGTGGGAGTTCGTTAAGGGTGATGTCTGTCTCAGTGTGGATTTCTGGGAACACACTAATACTCCTGAAACACACACACACACACACACACACACACACACACACACACAGAAGATGCAACATCTCCACAGGCTGTACCCATTAAACAGCAGTTAACAAAGTCAAACGGGGGCGAGTGTGTCTTCAGGCGAGTGGAAGTGTGTGTGAGAGAGAGAGAGAGAGAGAGGGCTGAGGGTACCGAGGTGCCGTTCTCTCATGTTCGTCTTTTTTTTTCGCCTGAGGTATAATTGTATTTGTAATTCTGTGTCAACACAGCATTAAATCAATCTAAGTGGGATGAAATGAGATGACATACATTTGAAGACATCCATCCTTGTATGTGTTTTACAGCTGGCGAAGGAGAGCGAGCGACTTCAGGCCATGATGACCCACCTGCATATGCGTCCCTCAGAGCCAAAACCTTTTAACCAACCTGTGAGTACTCACTGGCACCGCGAGGTCCAGATTACAATGCACTTACTGCTTGTACACAAACCACTACATGCTCCTGTGTCAGTTACTCTCCTGCTTGGTGTCTATGCCCCCTATTGTTCAATAAGGGTTAATGTGTCATGTCTGAATCGTAAAAACACTCGTTTGTTTATTTTCTCTTGTTTCCTGCACTTTTATCTTGACTTAAACATCCAGTAAAATCCTGTTTATTTCTCAAAAATTCATGTTCTCATTCCAAATACCAAGTCTTACTTTAGAGCTTTTTTATACATTCAGACTGTGTGCAAGTGGAAAAATGTTTTTTTTTTTTCCAAGTAATTTTTGTCCCCAAGCAAAAACCAGTCTTTCAAAGCTTTTCCACAAAATTCTGACAAATAGAATCAAAATTTGATGTGGCTTGTGTGTGTGTGTGTGTGTGTGTGTGTGTGTGCGCGTGTCCACGGCAGTTGCTGAGGTTGTTATTAGGAATCTAATGAATATTTCATTATTCAGATTGACGAGGAGTCTTATTAAAATATGAAGATGTTGAAATTAATTGTCAATTAGAGGTAGAGTGTCTTAATTTGAGAATATAAACGGGTGCGGCAGAGTGGCAGTGTGTGTGTGTGAGTGTGTGTGTGAGTGTGTGTTTCGGTTGCGTCTGGATGATGTGTTGATCACAAGGGGATCAGCTGCCATTATCATCTAATGGGAAATCAGGAAGAGGCGTGTTCTGTCACCACTGGAGACGAGCCTCGGGGTCAGGGATTGGAGGAGGAGGGGCAGAGGAGGAGCATCAGGAATGGAAACAAAGCTTGGCCTCAATTAACGGTGTTCTACTGTTGCCGTGGCGATGGGGGCAGGGTTGCAGCATTAATGAAGTACCTGTTAAACAGCACCACCCCCCTCCAAGTCAACTTAAATGGTACAGGGAAGGGTCAAAGTAAAGAGGAGGTGATTCACACATTTTCCATGAATCTAGACCACAAACACACACACACACACACACACACACACACACAAACACACACACAGGTTTTAATTAGTTGTAAACTTGCAGCCCTGCAATGGGGTCTCCCAGAGAGACTGGGAGTACTGGTTCTATATGTGTGTGCGTTTGTGTGTGTCTGTGTGTGCAAGGCTGTGCCTAATTGGGCCGAATTGGTCCATGAAGACTTCGCCACCGCAAAGTGCATGTGTATGTTCCCTTCCTACAAACACGGTGTCGTGTGGTTTTGTTTTTGTAAGCTCAGGGTTAATTGCAGCCAGTGCTGTGTGTATAAATATACGTGCATGATGAGGGTGTGTAAGTGTGTGGCGTTCTGTGCAAGTGACGGGACCGTATAGTCACAGGAAGTGTTCAAGGCCTCATTTTTTTAGGAAGCATTGGTAGCACTTCTTGATCAAAGCACCATATACGTCCAAGTTTAGTAAATTTGACTCAATATTTGGAACAAGTTTTAGATTTAGAGAGAAGTAGTTGTTGTTTTGTGAGTCTGCAGAATTTTTCTACACCAAAAGTGGCAGATAAGAGGAGCTAAGAGACAAATCACTTGTTGTGAAACTTGTCTGAGAACTAGTAGAACAGTATGTTCAGAAGGATGTTTGTGGGAGAAATGCTTTAGGACCTACTTATGACTAAAAACTATTATCTGATGGACTAAAATTCCAGAGCCTGATCCTATTTAAATAATCCTTCTTGGTAAACATTATCAGTTAAAGAAACTTCAGATCTTTTAAAGTTGGTTTCTGTGGAAAAGTTGAAAACAAATCTTTAACCTGTTGAGCAGAGCGATCTGCTGCAAGAATACATGTGTAATGTGAAACTATTGATGGTCTAAGGGTTTATAAATCTGAATTACTGTGCAGTTTCTAATATTAGAGTTGTTTTTAGATAACAGGATTAGCTATTGTCTTGCTCAGACTTGCCATCGTGGTTCAGAGTTTATCTGTAACCTTCTCACATATCAGGCTTAAAATGAGCTCAACTATCAATTTAAGAGGTTTATTTACTAGTGTTTCATCTTTTGTGTATCTGGATTCACCAAATAACTTTGTCTGTGCAAAATAAATGTTGAATTTCAGGTTGTTTTATGAGAAAAATTCAGTTTTAAAACATTTTAATATATTGTTTTTCTTTAGCTGAACCTGGCTTCCAGTGGTTCTCTGTTAAAGAGGGAGACTGAGCCCTACCCAGAGGGTCTGCCGCACCCCCCCACCTCAGCTGCCACCCCAATCACCCCGCTTCGCCAGGGACCCTCCGTCATCAGCTCTTCCAGCCTGCACACACACTCCCACTCCCACACACACCCTGTTGGGCCCATACGTAGGCGCAACTCGGACAAGTACTGCACCCCTATTGCCTCAGGTACGTTTCTCAGGATCCACACGTATTTTCTGAATATCAATAATAAAACTGGTAAAAACTTCACAACTTTTTTTGTTTGTTTGTTTGTTTGTTTATATCAGAGCTCGCTCAAAACTGTGAGTTCTACAAGAACGCTGATGTCAGGCCTCCCTTTACCTACGCCTCTCTTATACGTCATGTACGTTTTTCTGGAGATTTTTCTCACCCGTCTTTCTGTCCACCTGAACCGTCCACTGACACCTGCCCCGTTTACTCTTCTGTTCTCAGGCCATTCTGGAGTCTCCAGACAGACAGTTGACTCTCAACGAGATCTACAACTGGTTTACACGAAAGTTTGCATATTTCAGGAGAAATACGGCCACATGGAAGGTAAGAACATGCCGTAGTAACATCCAGTCCTGAAACAAATGATTAAAAGCTTGAATTCTTGACCATCATCTTACAGTTTCTGGAGACAGTGTGTACTTTAAGTGTTTTAAATTAGGATTTGAAAACAACATTTTATTCTGTAAAACTACAACAACTTAGATTATTAGGAAGTTTTAGAAATGGTGATAGGAGATAGAGTAAGGTATAGTGAAAATTTGGATCGTGGCTTCAATTCCAGCTCTGACTATTTAAGATATAATGAAATAAAAAACATGTATAGAGAGGTTTTATTTATGTTTTTGGGAATATTTGACAGAATCACCTAAAACTGACACAAACACACACACACACACACACACTACTTTCCATTTTAGGCCCAACTCAGGAAATCTAACATCTAGCAGCTTCACGGCTAAAACAGAATATCTCCGTTTCTTTTGCACACTTTTTTAGACTGATCTCATCGTTGTAGGTGCTGACCCATTTTTTTCACTCTAATTTAAACATGAGAAATAGAGGAAGGGAGGGAACAACAAAGAAAGGAGGAAGCATCCTTCTTTAAAACGCTCTAACTTAGAGGGGAGAGGTGAAAAGGATGCAGGAGGGAGAAGAGTGCTGCAAAGGTTAAGAGACGGGGTTGAAGGAATATCTTCACCTCCTCATCTGACTTTTATGAATTTTAACTATTAATGCCCAGCGTCTGTTTCTTTTGCCATTCGTCTGGAAGACCTTTAAATATATAGCTCGGCGTGGCCTTATGTATTTATGTAGCAGCTTGGTGAGTCAAATAGGCCCGTAGAGATGTGCGTCCTTTAATAAGTCGTTATATTTCATGAGGAGCGCAGCCGTGTCACGGAGTGGAAATCATTGATGGGAAACAGAAAAAGGAGGAGAAGATGAGGAGAAAGAAAGAGGAGCGATCGAGAGAGGCGAATGTTAAGTGTCATTTCAAAGTCCAACGCCAATTTTTATTTGAGTGTCATGAACAAAAAAAAGGGAAATAAAATATGTTTTTTTTTCTCTCCCAGAATGCACCTGGTGGAACACATACATCTTTTTTTAACAATATCTGTGACCCTAAAATGAGCTACTAGTTTTGTTTATTCTCATACACAGTTCAGTCCACCCCCCCTAATTTCTGCCTCTTGTTTTTACCCCCCCCCCCCACCTCCGTCTCCTTCTCTACCTCAGTCAGGGGGAGTAGAGATGAGTGGCACATGTGCTGTGACCCACTGTAAATGACTGCTAATGTTTTAACAGGGAGAATTAGGCTTTCATCACGGAGACGAATGCAAATAGCACTGCAATAGCACCGGTGTCTGGTGTGTGTTTGTGTGTGTGTGTGTGTGTTTGCACTGTCAGGGTGGCAGGCGGAGATTGGGGTCAGACTCATTTACAAAACTTAGCATCACGCTTGAGGGGGAGGTTGAGGGGATGCAGTGGGGGGGGAGAAGGGTTCCTCCACTGATTATGGCTTGTGTAATTACGTATGTGTGTGCCTGCGTGTGCGTGCGTGAATGAGTG
The DNA here is from genome assembly GCA_006937955.1 of Pachypanchax playfairii. Taxonomy (NCBI): domain Eukaryota; kingdom Metazoa; phylum Chordata; class Actinopteri; order Cyprinodontiformes; family Aplocheilidae; genus Pachypanchax; species Pachypanchax playfairii. Next base: position 90,886 of record SSNP01000003.1, read on the forward strand.
TGCGTATCTGCGTGTGTAATTACGGCAAAGAGTGATGCGCGCCTGGCCTGTCCCTCCCTCTCGGCTTAGAACAGCGTGTCAGAGAGAATATGCAGGATTTAATTATAGACGAATTAAAATTGGTAATGAAATTGGGCATGAACAAACTACAAATAGCAGATGAAAAGGGAGGCCTGTCCCTGGGGGGGTTGAGACGAAGATAGCGGTGAGCTCGCCTGCTTGGCTGTCTGAGTGCCCGTGGATGTGTGTGTGTATGTGTGTGTGTGTGTGTGTGTGTGTGTGTGTGTGCGAGCCAATGATAACTGATTAGAAACCATCTGAGATAAAATTCTAGAAAACTCATGCTTTACATTAGAGCTTTTCAAGAAGAAGAAGAAAATTACGCTCGCATCACTTCTAAACTTTCCTCTCCTTGTTTTGGCAGAATGCCGTGCGCCACAATCTGAGTCTGCACAAGTGCTTCGTCCGTGTCGAGAACGTGAAGGGCGCCGTGTGGACCGTGGATGAAGTTGAATACCAAAAGAGGAGACCACCAAAGATGACCGGGTAAATGCGCACATTTGATTTCTCTACACAAACAGTAGAATCTGATGAGCGTGCGAGCTGATCAGTGCTGGCACCATGATTGCTTAAATTGAGCTATTATTATTATTATTGTTATTGCCAAGGGGCCAAATTCTGAATGGCAAAACGCTGGCTGGTTATGTACAGTACACACTGCCTGTGTTTTTGTTTTTTTCTTGTTTGTCGACACCATTAGTAAGCAGCTGTGTGGGATGCGAGACAGGAAAAAACCTTGTTAGTGTGTGTAAACAGATGTTCCCTCCAACCACTAGGGATAATTACGCACACACCTGCACACCAGATATCACACACTTTCTTCATATGTGCTTTTTCAGCAGCTGTTTACAGTCTGGGACTGTAAAATATTTGCGAGATTTGTCAGAGTTTTGATTGAGGTGACATCTTTTCACATGTGTGTACAATATGCGTGTCTTACTCCTTTTTTTTTTTCTTTTTCTCTTTTTTTTTTTTTTTTTTTTGCAGAAGCCCCACTCTGGTGAAAAACATGATTTCAGGCCTGGGTTTTGGATCTCTAAATGCCAGCTACCAGGTAAGGCGTGACCTCTTTATTTTTCAGTTCTTTTGAATCTTTCACACACACACATAAAGCAAGTAGTCACAATCAAGGACACTAATATCAAATCCCTCTTATAATTAGCCGATTCCCTAACTACCTTCACACCAACCACCTCACCCCTCCCTTCTTAACTCTCACTCTCACCTCCCGACTCACAATGTGCCACCACATCCACACACACATGCATAACTTCACCAAATGCACTTCTGCGACTAAGATGATTTATAGCGTCAAGTAGTTGTCAATTGAGGTTACTGCATAAAATTACTGCTTGTCCCAGAAAACCCACCTCTGAGCCAGTGAGAATTCCTTTTGTCTTTTTTTTTTCCTGTGTGAGAGAAGGAGAGGTTTTTTTTGGGGGGGGGGGTGTCTCAGCCAGTATCCAACCCATCTCATCCAGCATTTGGACGTGAGCATTCAGAGACAGAACCTGCTCCTGTTGTTTGTCTTCTCTGCAGACACAGATGTATGTTTCTCTGTGCCTAAGCTGAGGTTGTGGCTCTGTTTCTCATAACGTTCCTGTTCAGACTTTTGTACGATCTCACACATGCACACTCTTTTGACAGAGACTCAAAAGTACAAGAGCTCTTGAGGTGGGAAGTACTGTATACAAGTGCCCCCTAGTGGTTTGTCATGATGTTTGCCTTAAAGCTGGTGGATACACGCGTACTCCTCTTAGTGTCTTTTATTATTCAGTTACTAAGTTGCAAATACAACTAAGATGACTTCAAATTTAGAAACTTGTTGTCCAGCACAGATTTAAGTCATTAACAGTAGCAACCAGAAAGCTATTTCTAATGCTAATTACAAACAAACAGTGCAATAAAGATAAAGAAATAAGAACTTTGTGTTTGTGTGCAGGCGGCTTTGGCAGAGAGCAGTCTGTCCCTGCTGAACAGCCCCCCCCTGGTGACCCCCCCATCTGCAGCCAGCCTCAGCATGTTACACGTGGGTCATGATGATGTCAGCTCCACTGTGGAGCAGGTCAACAGCAACGGCAGCTGCAGCCCAACGCTCAGCCCTCAGCAGTACAGGTACGGACATACGGTATGAGTACACACACAAAACACACGCTATTTGATGTCATGCTTGTGTGCTGAGTTAATTTCCTTTTACTTCCACAGCTCAGCATTGAAAACAACTCATTCAATATGTTTAACAGATTGTTATGAGAGATTTTTATGTGAACTGAAGCATCTGGGAATAAACAAGAGCTTTTTTATAAAGCAGAAAAGGAAGTGATGTCATTCTGGGTTTTAAATAAATAGTTAAAAATAAACTATTTTATTTTTGATACTTTTTCACTTGAATTTCAGCATGAAGTGTGAAAATCTTTTTAATATCTGGGCTTTAATTCGAGTTAAATTTTAAAGAATTCTGATGATTTAATAGTTTCCTACATGTGAAACTTCACACCTAAAGTATTTCTGAATACGCTGACCAGATTTAGAAGAAAATTTATGTATTTAGCATGTAGTTTTAAATGTGTTATTTGCGACATCTTCAAAAAAAAAGATTTGGCAAAAATACGACAAATATGTATATTTTCCATAAAGAAGTCAATCTCCACTTCTCCAGCAACACCTCACGTCCAGCTCTCTTCCTCCTTTTTTTCAGCCACCCGGTTCATGTGAAGGAGGAGCCCACTGAGCTGGAGGAGGACAGTCGGCCAGTCTCCCTCCTGGCTGGCGTCACACACAGCTTGCCGCTGCCGAGCGACGAGCGCGACTTGGAGGAGGATCTTCCCACTGAGGAGCTGGAGTAGGATGGATCCTCAATGGGCCAGAGGGACGGGACTCACTCCCAGAGCCCTCTCATCGGTTCCAAAGGGGGGGGACAGCAGCAGTACACTCATGAGAAAAGAGAGAGAGAAAAAGAGATTTTTTTGTTTTGTTTTGTTTGGTTGAATTTGTTTTAGAGAAAGTTTAAGCATCCGAAAATGACATTGAGAAACTCCAAACAGGGTTAGATGACTTTTGTTACTTTTCAGAGGCAAAAACAAAGACTGTGGAGCACTGCTTTATTTCCACGTGTTCACAACACTTGGCTCAGAGGTGTAACACCACTTGTTGCATACACACGAAACCTGTGCACACACTCACACACACACACACACACTTGTTTACTTGTCAACCCATGTCTCATCGTCCTTACTGGAGAAATCACCTGTTAGAGACGTGGACGTACACTCTCTCTCTTGCTCATCCCACCACCTTACCTACACCCTCCGTCTTTCTCTCAGTGGTCTCTGGCTGCCTGGCGAGCCAGTTTTACAGGACGAAACACAGCTGTGTGTTTAAAAGAACATGACTGGCACAGGCAGGATCATGTGTATATAGATTCGGAGCAGTCACAAGGGGGAGGAAACCTCTCTCTCTTTGCCTCTTTGAGTCGGACACTTGCATTTTAGTTTCAGCTGATTTGATTAAAGTGACGAGTTTTGACACGTGGAAGAAGAAACATAAATCACTCGTGCCAAGAACGGCGAGACTGACCCTCTGCCAGAATCTCCAACAGCAGCAGCAAGACAATGTCTGAGGGACTTTTACTTTTGCATACATACAACAACATAAAGAGACATTTTTAGATGGTGATTACATTACATTCTTCCCCCTGATGACTGCAGGAAAAGGACTTTTTGATGCTTTTTCCTTTCTCCTCCATCTGCAGATGAGCATGGAACACTTAGGGGAGGGGGGGGGAGGAGGAGGAGGAGATCCATGAGAAACGAGGGAGGAAGTGTCTAACGAAACATTGTGACTTAAAAAAAAAAAACTGTTGATGATCATGGAATATAACAAGAAAAAAAAATGTGTGGTAGCTTTTGTCATTTTTTTTATTATTTTGATTTGATGTTACTATCATTGTTTATTTTGGAGGATCAATATTTCCATTGTGGATTTCTGCTATGACGTACCTCTTCTAAAAAGGATGTTGTCTTTGTTTTTTTTGTTTTTTTTTGTATTGTTGTTTGATTTATTTCTGGTTGTTCACACCATTCCAAACAAGTATTGTGGGGGAAAGAAAACAACAACAACAACAACAAGCGCAGTATTGTCCCAAATGTCCTGCCCTTCTTCCTTTTTGTCCCAAGTGTAGCAGGCAAGAAAATTGGAAAAAAAAAAGCACTTAAAAGTTGCCATCATCTAAACATATTTAACCACCAAATGTTTTCTTTTTATACCTTTATCACTCTCGCTTGTTTTCATGGTTGTATATTTAGTTGAGAAGTATCTGTAATGCTTTAAAAACATATATAAATATATATTATAACTGCAGTCAGAGAATACCTCAACCCACAAAAAGGTTCTGCCCAGAACTGTGTCCAAATTAAAAAAAAAAAGAAATAGAAGTAAAAAGGGGGAATTCTTTCTGTGGGACACCAAATGTGGCAACTCTGCTCAGCCTCGACTCAAAGCTCTCTATGGTTGTAATTGTTACTGTGTTCACTGCAATTCACTGTGTGAGTTTGTGTTAAAGGAATAGCACATGAGATTTTGGGGAGGTTTTTTTTTTCTTCTGTGTTTTGTTTTTGCTTTTTTTTTTTGTTTTTGAATGTCAAAGCATTACTTTTCTCTACAGTGCCATACCAAATTTAACATTTATTTTATTCCTGTTTTCTCCTTATTCCCGTTTTATTTTTGTTACAGGTAACCAAAGAAATACGTAGAAAACCAAAAAAATCCTGTACTTTATTTTACCCTTTGCTTTTTTTTCCCCTCTTTCCTGTTTTTTTATTTTATTTTTTATTTTATTTAATTATTGTTCTAAAGAGCTGGCCAAAAGACAACAGCCCATGAGTTATAACTCCTGTTACTGCGTTCACCTAACGTTTGTTTTTTTACAATGTTGACCATTCCAAAAACCAAAGTTTTTGACTCAAAGTAGAATCTGGAAATGATTCTGAAAATTAGGTATGACACCAAAAATACTTTTAGTAACAAACCTCGCACAGTTCCTCTGAGAAATAACACCCAGGAAAATGAAAGTTAACAAAATAAAGTCAATAATAAAAGCACTTATAAGATGAAACCCCGTCTCTCCAACACACAGACCCAAGTGTGTATAAAACTACATTTTGGGACTACATTCAACAGTTTGAATCCTGATAGGACTATTATTTTAAGGCACCAATAAAAACAGGAAACTAAAAATACTTTTTAAAAGACTTAAATGAATTACCAGGTACTTTTCTAGTATTTTTTGGCAGTATTAAAATTAAAAGAAATCTTGTATCTAAATGGGCTAAAGAAGAAGGAAAATACTCGGGAGGAATCATTCTAAATATTTGTTGAGATCATGACCAAGAGGAAACAACTCTAAACCAGTGTCTTCTAGAAACAAATACAAGACATAATATTATTTAAAGATGGATTTTCATTTTCATTCTTCATCTCAAACTGTTTTGCACTTCAGTTTTTTCTGTTTTGTTTTTTTTGTGGGTTTTTTTTACTGAAAAGAAGGACAAAAAAAAAGGACATTTTTCTGGTAACTTTTGTCTCAAACGGGACTGTTTTTCTGTCGCATCAGAGGCTGATTGTCCAACAGAGTGCATACGTACAAAACTGGCATCTTGAAATGATATCAAAACCAAAAAAATAAATAAAAAATAATAACGCTACCTCCTTTTCTCAAAACTGTTTGACACAAAGCCAGTGGGAGACTGAACTCTCGAATAATTTTTATTTTTTTCTCCACTTTTACTCGAAAATAATAATGGATGCCAAAACTGTTGTTACACTTACTGTATAACCGACATAAACAACAAACAGAAGAAAAGAAAAAAAAAGAAGCTGTTTGGTAATCCGGACTCGACTCGCACGTCTGCTTGAGCCCAAAAACATAAAATAAAGAGTGACTACCTCTCCTCACATCACATCTTTAACACTCTTCGTGTCTCTGAATGCAGATGTGAGAATGACCACCTGATCAGCACCGAGCTCTGTGACTGGCCTCTCAGCTGTGAGCTTTTTCTATATTTATTATTACCAACTCTCGTGCTGTTATATGGAGCTGATCATCAGAGGTAGTCATGGGTTGAACAATACACACTAACACACACACACACACACACACACACACACAGAGGCTCTGACCAACCAGATATCCAAAGACCCACAACAGCAACCAAAACACTCACATCAAGGGACTAACACACTTGATAAAACTCATCACTACATGTAAGATCCAAACCAAGAGGAACTGCTGCATCCACATGATTTCTGAGTCGTGCTTTAAAGGTACACCTCTAGACAGAACTGTTTTATTTAGAGTCTTTAACATTTTTTTTTTGTTCTTCCGTTCGACATAACATGATGCATTCTTGTATATTACGGCTCAGCTTTTCTCTTTCCCATTCTGATCTTTGATTTTCTTTCGTTTGGGAGTTTTTTCTGCACTTCTTCATCTGTTGTAAAGCTTTCAACTCGGATTCTTATACTGTACTGCTAATGCTGAATATATGTATTTATCATATTAAGTGCTGCAGGTATCTTGGTTTATTAGTTCTTGTTTTGTTTCCATTTTTCAGTTCTTTATGAAAAACGTCTGGGACGCTGATTTTTTTTTTTTTTTTTTTTTTTTTATTTCTTTCAAAGACAGGACCAAAACCTCTGAGCAGAAAAAAAGACTAAGAGGAAAAAATGTAAGAATATGTAGCCCATCTCTTGCTTTAAACAAAACAACATGTGGAGCTATAGGAAGGCAAATGCTGTTGGTTCTTTTTAGGTGCCAGTGTTTGTTCCTGCTCCATCTGACCCCTCCCTCTAACCCCTGACCCCCATCATTCCTATGCTGAACTTCGACCCACAGACCTGTCAATCATTTGCAGGTGCCAATAGGCCGTCACCAAGTCAAAAACCCTGGTGACGAGCCTATAAAACATTATCTCCCAGTCCAACAGAGGCAACCAGTCTCACACTGTTGTATTTTTGATACTCCTCTTACTCAGCTCCAAAACCAAAATGTGCATTGGCTCTTGGAGATGCAGCTCGAGCTACCAAAGGCATTGTGAGCCAACATTGTGCTTAGAGTCCAAACTCCTGAACTGTAACCAAACTGTAACCAAACCAATGCCACAACCTTAACCAACCAAAAAACAAAGAAAAAGAGCTACTTCCGAAACTGTCCATTGATTTCATCTATCACCATTACAACAGCCGTTATCGCTTGTACATCCGTATGACAGTAGGAGGAGCCTACCTCCCATTGGCTGGTGTCTGACTCGCGAGGACTGAAGGAGATCAAATCCTGTGATGTGATTGGACAGCTCTGAGGTGTCACATGAGGGTTAAGGGTCTGTTAAAGTGGAGTGTTGCCTGATGGTATAAATAGTATTATTATTATTAAATAGACAGCCGAAATCTGATGGATCTACCACTTCTACTATCCTCTGGTTAAACCTTAGGAATGTGTGTACATTTTCAGCAGTGACTCTATCGATCTTTTTTAGTTGAGTTTACCTGTTTACCTCTTTTTTCTTCTTTATTTTGTCTTTTTTTATTATTATTATTATTTTCTGTTTCTTGTTATTTGAAAAGTATGACCCGAGGATGAGGCAGGAACAGGGACTGGGTGCTTGCTTTAAACAAACAGATGAGCCCAGCCCCTCCAACTCTCCTCCCCCTGAGGTAGCCATGTAATGCCAGTCACTGCCCTTTCCTTCATGCTGTATAAAACACACACACACACACACACAACACACACACATACTGACTCACGTATATCTGTGTATTTGTAACCTGAATCTTCTTGTGTCTGTCCATGCAGACAATAAAAAACTGTACAGTAGGTCTAGTTGCATGTAATCTGTACTAATTATTGACAATGGCATTATAAAATGCAATAAAATACTTATTACACTGTCCTACATGGTGTCCTCCTTTTATTCTCTTGCATTGACTCTTGCATAAATACACATACATGTATAATGCGGACTGAATTTTAATAGACTTGTACTGAAGAAAGCTATACAAATAAAGAGATCTGAATTATATTTAACATTTATTCAGTATAAATGTCTGCATTTACAATTAGATTAAAATTGTAGTTTTAAGACTTTTGAGGTAAAATTTAATTTGGTAAATTTTTGATTTGGTCAGGATTTTGTGCGAGATAACAAAGATCTTATTTCCTCTAATATTTTCACCCATGTCTTTGAGAAGGTTGCGTGTTTGACTCCCAGCTGAGACTTTTCAGCATAGAGTTTGTTTGTTCTTCTGATACATGCCTGTTTTTTGTTTTTTTTCCATGTACTTCAATTTCCTCTTACATACCAAAAGCAGGGGGAAAAACATAATTTATGGATTTCCTCTTATAATCATGTTACAAATTTAAATTCTTTGTAAACATAAAACAAGCACATAAATCTCAGATAAGACGTTTTGTAATTTTATTCATTTTCATAACCTCATCAGTGGGAAAATGTTGTTAAAAGAGCTACAAAAGGAGGTTGTAAAATTCCTGTCGGACAGACAATAATGATGCACGAGTGATTCAGTTCACTGTCTTTATCATCTCATTTATTCCACACAGAGTGAGAAAAATCAGCAACATCAAGTGGTTTTCAGATATCGTGAACTGACGTCAACTTTACAATTTATGGCAAATGTTTGTTGTAAAGTGATTCTTAATGATAATGATCCTTTCGACTTTGTGTTGACTTGATATATAATTATAATTTGTGACCAGCAGTTTGATAATTCCCACTCAGAGTCTGTCTTATTGAAACATGAGCAGGACTAAATTAAGTAAATTTACTCAAGTATTTATTTGAAATGCTTGTGTTTATGGTGTGAACATTACAGGAGCAAGTTGTTTACGTGTTGAACATTGTACATTGTCTCTTTCTAAAATTCATAGATTTATAATTTAATTTCAAGTATCAGACCTTCCCTGATATGAGCCATTGAAATCAGATAGAGGTTGTAAAAATAACGACAAATATAAATCGTCATTGACTGAATTTTAACTGTGCAGCCAAAAGTTAAAACTGAGTGATGCATTTAATAGTTTTGTTGGCGTTTTCAAAAGGCAGATTTCCGAACTGATCAGTTTCTTGATCATTTGTTGAGCTTTAACTCTTTGTGTGAACAAAATGTTTCATTCAGTGGAAACATTTCTCAGAGAAATCACAAAAAGTACAAAGAATTTAGTTTTTATCTGAGATCACCTGACTTTCCACAGCTGCTGGAGGTTAATGAAAACTTCAGAAAGTTGGAAGTTTGTCTTGCGTTCAGCCTTAAGGGAGGTCAGAGTGTGCTGTGATACAGACAGTGGCCACCAGGAGGAGTAAACAAACCAAAAAACACAAGCAGCATCTCAACAAACAGCAACAAACATCCCGGCTCTCCACTAGCGGGATCTGGCCAACAGGGTGGGCCAGAGCTGCAGAACACCCAACAACAAGTGGGCCGTTTGGGTCGGGAGCAAAACGAAGGACATGAAAACAGGTGGATGAAAACCATTTAAGAAATGATGTACAAGCACTAAAGAGAAGAAAAGAGACGTTTAATTTCTGTATTTTTTAGATACATTTCACATTTCTCCCTCTTCTTCTTCACCTGGGTATGTCTTTTTTGCAGGTGTGCCAAACGCCCTGAAGCTCTTCTTTAAAACCTCAGCTCTGTGCAGTGAATATGTTGCCACAGGGTGGAAAAATGGAAAAGGGCTGGATGTTTTTTTTGGGAAAGTTGAAACTTTGTTTAATCTTGTGCTTTTAGTGAACTTCTCTGTAATTCCACTGGGAGGAAACTCACTCCTGACGCTTAAATCCCTGTGACATTTGGTTTTGGGAGAGCCCCCTTCCCTAAGCCTCCTATATAGCCGCAAGCATGCACACACACACACAAACGCACACACACAAATACACATTCACTGGTATATACGCATCATGAATACTGAGCAGAAACTTAGTACAATACTCTTGCACAAGGTGAATCAGGGTGTAAAGCAACACAAAAAGGGTTATTTATAGTCCAAGCATTTTGCTCTGTGCTCATCTGGACATATCGTGTGCTTGATGGTAGATTTGTAAGGTCATGCATCTGATTATCTTCCCATGTGCATGAATTTGCAATACTAAATCAATATGCATGTTTGTTTGATTAGGTGTGAGCGAGAAATGTGAACGTCTGCAAGTCCCAACAGTGTGGAGAGCACTGAGGTCCAGGCAGACCCTATGAGTCATAACATAAATTCACCAAGAGCCTCGTCAGTTCACTCAATTTGTCGTCTCTCCCTTCTTCTTTCTCTTCTTCTTCTTTTCTGTGGTTGAATCAGTAGGCCGACCTCCAAACATCCTGACTCACTGCAAACAACACAACACGTGGACGACTGCAGCATTCATCCACGTGCATCTGCTTATTCTCCTTTTCCTTTTTTTTTAAATGTCATTCCAAAAAACTATTTTATTTGTAATTATTTACCAAACCTTGACCTCTCTTTGTGTTAGCGTGTTTTCAAAATCTATCTACCATTTTTACAGTTACTTCATAAAGCTTGTTTATTTGTTTAGACCATTTTCCAGTGTGGTATTAATTAATAACTTACAAATATGTGTAAAATTTGTGATGATCGACATTAAAATGACTGTTTAATTGTCTTATGGAATTCTCTGTTTGCAGCAGTAAACTTGATGCTACGGCTCCAGCAGTAATGCAACAAGTTTGCCTTATAAAAGAAAATCAGGTTTAAATTAAAATCTAGAATAATTGATTAGTTTTCATTAGAAATAGGAATTGCAAAATAAACTGGCATCATTCAACCCAAATATTAATATGCTTTTTGCAAAAAGCTTATTAAAACTGTATCTTCACATATAACTGAAAAAATAAACTACTTTGGTTTGTAAATCAGACACACTCAAAAGAATCTTAAGGCCAAAAAGAAAAAGTTCTGAACAGCAGGGCCCCAAAAGCTAGAACTTATCAAAATATCATTTTTTATATTATTTAAAAAGAAGCATTGTAGTTTTCAAAACTTTGAATAAAACTTTTAGTCATTTATTTAATTATTTTGAATTTTCAGTCGCTTATTGCTTAGATCATTTTGGTAAACAAGTTGTTATTAGTTGTTTGTAAATGTATTTTAATTTCTAACTGTTCAAATATCTAGATATTGGACTGTGTCTGTGTTTGTAATCCTTCAATAATATAAATAACATGCTGAGTTGAAATGAGGGAAATTTTTTATCCATCGCTCAAGGCATCAAAACAAGAAGATGTGTAGAAGTTCAACAGAACAGAACTGAATTTATCAGGATATTAAACATAGTTAACGCACAACTTGCACACAAAGTGACATGTTGCCATCCTGATGTTTAAATATCATGAAATCCAGCTGTTAGTGCCTCCCAGGTAAGTCTGAGCAGCAGGAAACCTCTCCTGGGAGGCCAGGAGGCCTTTTCTCTCTGGGACGACTTCATGTGTGGCAGAACCAGCTACAGAGAAGGAGAGAGAGAGAGACAGAGAGAGAAAGAGAGAGAGAGAGACAGAGGGCCCCAGCCCCAGAACAAAAGCATCTTTGTGAATGATTGAAACCACATTTTACTCTCTCCTCTCTTTCTCACACACTCCTCTCTCTCCATTTCTGCTGGATATTACACTTCCCAGAATGGCTGAAAAACTCCGAACTTGAGAGCGACGCTCAGTGAAGAGATTCAGACTCGTCGTCACCTTGACCTCACCTTTACCTCTTTTCTTTTCTCTGTACTCGCTGGGTCTCAACAGCTCCTGCAACTATGTGAACAGAGCTTGAGATCTCGTGTAACGATGGTGAGAAGTTTTTTTTCAGAAGCAGAGTTCAACTCAGTCCTCTGGCCACCTGTTCTTCCTCAGCTGAGGAATGAAAAGGGCTCAAAGTCTTTGAGACCTTACTCGTACAAAAACATTAAGTCTGACGAGACGTTTGCCTGTGGACAGTTCGTCCTCAGTCCTGCTTGAAGAGAAACTATAACTCCCCTCTGTACATTTGTAATTACATGCAACAACTCAACTAAAGGCGAATCCCTGTGGCATGGAAACGAGCTAAACTAGATTAGAATCAGAGACACTGCAGGATTTGCTTATGAATAGTGTCTTTTGTGCAGATCCAAAAGTTCAGATTGAGAAGCAAAGAACTAAATGCAAAATGTTTAAGTGGCAAAAAGAAAAAAAGGTGAGGAAGTTAAAGAAAAACTCACAAGGCTGGAGAACGAGCAGCAATGTAACGAGTGGATGTAAAAGGAGGAGTGAAGAAAACCAAAGGACTCTGCAAATACAGAGAGGATGATGATTGACAGGTGGGCATGTAACAGGCTGGAAAAACAAGAATCTTATAACTTTAATAACAGCTAAGACTCTTTCAAGCTGTAAAACTGATCACATGACATCATCTTTTATATCAGACAGTTGTGACACAAGAAACAGATTTATGTCCCTTAATTTTAATGAAGACTGATTATTTTCCAAGTCCATCCATCCATCCATCCATCCTCTAAACCTGCTTCTTCTCCAGCGGTCATGGGGTGAGAGGCGGGGGACACCCTGGACGGGTTGTCAGTCCATCACAGGGACACAGACAAACAACCATTCACACACTCACAATTAGGAACAATTTCAAGTTACCAATTAACCTCCTGCATGTTTTTGGACTGTGGGAGGAAACTGGAGTCCCCAGAGAACATGCAAACTCCATACAGAGAGGCCCCCATGACAATTTGACCTATTGCCAAAGTAGCCTGACCAATCAGATCCTCTTGCATTATGTTCAAATGCAGAAGGGTCTGACACCGGAGCCGCACCCGATCATTTCCACGTCAAATTTTTTGACGGACCAATTACATATCACCTTTGTTGCACGTCATCCTGAAAACACGGAACTAGCGTTTTCCACCCAGAGCACAACATTCAACATGGCGGACTCAGCTGTGGATGAAGGGTTTATTTCTGTGTTTGCACAGTGTTTGCTTGGGGTGGTCAAATACCTGAACCGAGTGTGCAATGACACCTCGTATTCGCAAGATTTTGACACAAAAGCGACAACTGTCATTAATATTCGTCTTTTCTCCTCCATTAAACATGGCTCTGTAGCTACCATTACGGCTCCGCTCGCTAAACCTCTTGTTTTTGTTCCGCCTCGTGTGAATCCGCTTAAGTGTCACATGTGTTGCGTCACTTCCGGGTTTCTGTGATTGGTTCTCTCTCAACTGGCTAAGCCCACCTTCGAAATTGATAGACAGCGGCTCAGCTCCAGGCCCTCACGTCTTTGTAAAGTAATCTGTCAAAGACGTGAGGGCCTGGTTGATCAGGTAAAGTGTCATGTGAAAATCTAGAAATGTGACAATGGCTCCATCTTCTCATCATGAATTAGAAGATGAAATGAAAACATTACACAAACTTGTAAAAGGATTAAACCTGAAGCATCTTAGATTTAAAATGGTGAAGGATAAGATAACATTATAACTAATGATGAACAAGAATTTCATAAACAGGAAGGAAGGCTGACTACAAGGTCTAAATGAATCAGGACATATTGATTGGTGTGATTTTACATCCAGTATTAGGTGCATTTTAAGGCGGATACACGTTTTTTCCATTTTGTTTAAATTATCATTTTTAAAACTTAAAATATCATGAGCATTATAAAGTATTTTTTTATCCTAGAAAGACTTTTTTTTAAAAAAGCAAAAGACATTCAAACATCCTGCTGAGAGCAGCTCAGCTATTACTTCATGACCTCTGACCTTTGCACTTAGGTAGACACCACTTGCAATTAAAGCACAAATCCTACAGATGAACCACTGATTGACACAATGATGATGAATCGTTATAACATAGCTGGAAGGTTTTGGGTTCAAATCTCAGTTTGCATTTACTTTCACATGTACAGTATGTTTGGCTGCTGAGATCTAACAATAAGATCCATCTAAACTGCTGCTGCATATACAGAGTTAGGCATTTTGCTTGTTTTTACTCGTTTCACAACAGATTTTTCACCATAGATTTTACATAGGATCATATTTTTGTTGTATTTATAAACACATGGTGCTCATATAAGACAAGACAATGCAATACATAAAATAATAATAATAAGTCTTTAAATGTCACGTGATCATTGGATAAATAAAGCAACTTCCTTCTGAGTCACAGTAAAATTAAAAACAGTGGCATGTAATAAAATGAGGAATGTTCATAATGTTCTATAATCACACCAGATGTCCAGGTTTTTCCTTATAGAAATAAAGTGCTGGTTTACAAATAAATTCTATTTTTTCTTGACATACTGGACACATTTTAAACAGGTAAAACACATTCTGTGTAAAATGAAAGGATGCAACTGGCAAATAAAACCACAAATCCTGATCCTTTTATTATTAGATGACACCGTTTGTCTTTCATTTTCTGGAAAACGTTTGAGTTCTAGACTCATAATTTCTGATGAAAGCTTGTTTGTGTCAGTGTTCTGTCTGGTTTGGGTTAAGGAGGTAATTATATGACAGTTCAGTCCAGCCCAACTACTTTACAGCCTGGAGGAAGCACAATCACTGCTGACTGGAGTTTCCTGTCCAAATGCAGCAGCAGAAACAGCAGCAGCGCGTAAAAGTCTGGGTGGATGTGAGAGCAGAGGCAACACAAAGACACATCAAGTTCATTCTGAGACTAAAACCAACTTTAGCACCGGCCTACAGGAACCTCGTTAAAGGTGATCGAAGCTGAATAATAAAAAAAAAAAAGATTTCAGCGAGCTGCCTGGAATCAAACTTCCTAACATCTGGTCCGCTGGAGGAGGACGGGGCGAGCCGGAGAAGAGGCGGAGAGAGAAAACTAAGTATCTCTGCTGGAGAAAAATGCTCTGACTCTGGACTTTATGTCACCTGCATGAGTCCAGGAGAGATTTTATAACCGTGGAAAGTTGGAAGAAGTTGGAGGAGTTGAGCGGAGTTCGAGGACTTGAAGGTCCACAGAGGAGATAAGAGATGAATTAGTCCGAAATCTCGGCTGTTCAGAGTCGCAGCCAGAGAGAAGGTAAGAAGGTGTTTTCTGTACTGCAGAATCTTAAACTTACTTATTCTGAGGTGCAAATCTAAGCAGGACAAAAGAAGTTTTACTGGAGTTGAATTCAGCCTCAACAAGCAGAGACTCGTTTTAAATAGAAGACCGCAGACATGTAGACAAGGTAAACAGAAGACACCCGTCTGTCCCAGCAGGGTCTCCGCGTCCTGAATATTCATGTTTAAATGTGAAATATAAACTTTATCTATTTTGACAGATTGTCTGCGTTAGGAGTTTTGGCTCGTGCATGTGTGAACCTGGATTTTTTTCTCTGTTCCCGAAACTTCTATTAAAACTTCTATCCGGTTTCAGAAAACGGCTCCGTTTGCGGGGAAATCTGTCGTTACTTAACGGACATGACCTCCGTTAATGTTTCCTCCCCGAACATTTTCTTTAAACTTCGCAGTGGGCTTGTCAGAACTTCTCAGGGGGCAGTGAGTGCAGAGTTAGCAGCCGCGGGAGCGCGGAAACAGCTGCCCAGCTGAGCTGAGGGACGCGCGCTTAGCACCAGGCTGTAAACGCGCTCGCGCTTCTTTCTCTGCAGATAAAACCAAACCTGGCTGCAGATAATGAACCAAGTTTGGAAAATCCTGTTTTAATGCAACTTTTTGTGAAAAGTAAAGTGAGATGAAAGTTTGGTACTAAAAGAAAAACTTTTTACAAACTAAAAAGTTTGTAGTTCTTCTGTTTGGCTGCATTTCTCCAAATAAAACCCTCTGTTTTCACTTTACTATGCATATTTTATATCTTTATTATATAAAATACTCAGTAGGCTGATTGTGGTAAAATCAATCCTATAAAATGAATAAATTGATAATTGGTGTGTTTTGCAGAAAAAAATAAACGTATTTGCATTTGTTGTTCTTGGAAGGTGCTTGTGAAAAGTCGAAAATATTCACAAGCAAATAATAATTTGATTCAGTCAAGTAGGCCTATCTGAGACTGAACATACACTGTCCTGTTGCAAGTCTGTCTCAGTGTTTTTTATGGACTTTTTTTTACATTTTTTAATCCAAAACAGTAAATATTTCAGACTCTTCTTTCTGCTTCAGGTTCATTCACCTCCTCCCAGAACATTCAGGCCTGTGCGCCCATGGACGAGGAGACGAGCGCCACTGCCATCTCCAACGAGCCATCTCCTAATCAAAATCCTGATTTACCAGCTTTAAATGCACAAACAACTTTAAACACACAGAGAGAAAACAGCTGCTTAGGCCCGGCGCCCTGTTTAAGTCAAGGTAAGAAAGTCATGGCAAAAGAAAACACAAACACACCCCTCATTCTAGCGTGTAGTTGTTAGAGGGCCTACAGAGACTTCTGGAAAGACCAAACAGAAAGGTGGAGTTCAGCCATCAGTTTGACATGATTTTCCATGAATTATCATCTAAAACATCTCTGAAATGGTAGACAACAGCAATTATGATGGCTTGAGATGAGCCACACCTGCTTTGGCAGCTCACTGGGGCAGAAAATGTATCATGGAAGAGGACGATACACAGAACTTTATATTCAAACTAAGAAAAACAAAGAAAATTGTTGTATTTTATACAGATTGTTGGTGTTCATAATCTACTCAGCAACAATCACCGACAGGACAAGCCCTCAGAAATATGTTTTCCTGGAAATGATTGTCATTTATTAGGTCAGAGAGATTATTAGGGGTAAAGCTGCAGCAGTTCTGGGCCTGCATGACTGATCCGGGATCCGATGGATTCAAGTTCCTTCAAGTTTCACTGAAAAAAACACAAAAAAACAACTGCACTAACTGTAAATTAGAGTGCAGGTCTTATAGGGTAATTAGTGTAGGTGTGGTTAACAAGCAAGGCAGTATTCAAAGAGTTGAGTGAGTTGTTACCATAGAGACCTCCCACAAAAATGTTTGACAGCTGATGCACTTTTTATCATGTCTTAGTTTTGTTTTTCTTAAAATAAGGTAAACCCAGGTTGCTATCATCATAGTATCCAATTTCTTCTAATTACACAAGCAACTCTGTTGAGAGTTTGGTACTGGTTTACCGCTACAACCAGAACTATTTATAGTTTCCAAATTATTCTGTGTTCAAGGGATTTTGCAGTTATCAAACAAAGAGCTCCTGCCGAAACATGTTTTTATTTTACCTTCATTTGTGCATGAAGTACTTCTGTGGCTTCCATTGAATTTATACTTTGATTGTTGGTGTGTGTGTGTAGCAGCTGGGGGGTTTGGGGGTGTGGGGGTAGGTAGGTGAGTCAGGGTGTGGAGGATTGGTCAGAATGTCACTGAAGGCAACACAAGGCCCTGCTTTCAGCACAGCCTCACTCCTTCTGGTTTAAACTCACTGCGCTGCAACTTTTAGTAAAAGAAACTGGAGAAACAAAATTGCAAGAATAAGCACAATTCTTTTGTTGAAGTCACACTGAATTGGATAACATGGCACTTCCATCTGCAAAAAAATTGTGTCACGCAAATGCGCAAATTTCCTTCTCACAATTTAATCAAAATATCTTTGTTTGCAATCTATTCTAATTTTATTTGCAATTGTGTAGCTGTCATAAAATTAGATTCTCTATTTTGTAAATGGTAAATTGTGTGTACTGGTGACCCCCCCCTCCCCCAGCTACCAGACAACCTGCTCTACCTCCAGCTACTGCTGCCCTGCAGCTAAAGTCTTGTTGTCAAGTTGTCTCACATTTCTCACCCTTCTGACTCATGAAAACTAAGATGAGTTCACAATGAGCTCCAACTGCCTGAGACAGCTCTGCGACTATTTTGTGGGAAGATTATTTCACTAACATGAAAATCTGTGTGACTCATGCACAGAGTTTTAGCCCTCTCATTGAGACAATCTAGAAACTCCTTCTCAAATGCATGTAGTGATTTGTCATGAACAGACACAGACCAGTGAGACAGAATCCTCACGCGTCCCTATGAGCTGTGCAGAACTTTAACGCTTTCGCTAATCAAACTGCTTCTCCACTTAAACCATCTGATCATGTTGCATTATTGGAAAACAATTAAAATGATGCAGGGTTGCACTGTGGCGCAGTGAGCAGCGCTGTTAACTTGCAAGAAGGTTCTGGGTTTGAATCTGATCTGAGACCGTTCTACATGGAGTTTGCGTGTTCTCCATGTGCATAGGTTTTCTCCGGGGACTCTGGTTTTTTTCGCACTGACCTAAAACATACTAAAGGTTAATTGGCAACTCGAAACTGTCCTTATAGGTGTGAGTGTATGTGTTTTTCTTAGTTTGTCTATACCCTGTGATGGATCGTGGACCTGTCGAGGTGTAACCCCGCCTCTCAACCAATAAGAGCGTAAAGAAAATGGCAGGCTTGTCAGATCTCCAGGCAATTGGACTTTTTACAAGACCAGTGCAGCTTTTTAGTTATCAGTCAGACAACTAAAAATCTTTGTAACCATTTTTGTCAATTGCATCCAAGTCAAGTCTGACTGGGTTCTTGTTTAGCAGCTTGTAGTCAGCATGGTACGCTGGTGTTACTCTGCTACAGTGGAGAAGAACTCAATGCCACAAAGATCTATAGGTAGACATGTATTTAAATGCATCCGTTCCACCAGTTAGTCTTTCTGTGTTGGGTTTGAGTTTAGAAAAAAACCTTCATATCATCACTTTGAGCAGAACTGAATGCATCCCTATAAAGTAAAATGTCTGTATAATCATTAAAAAGAGACATCCTGGTGGTGTGTGTTTTAATAGATGTGTGTCTCTTCTTGATGTGAGTGTTGCTCTCACTTAGGCATGAAGATGCAATGAGGCTGTCTGTTTATACAGTAAAAACCTTTCACCGCCACATGCCTCACTTCCCAGTTCTCTTTCATCACCAGCAGCTTTCCCACCCTTTCTCCCTTTTTTCATTCTTTCCTATTTTCTCCAGCTGTCTAATTTAGCATTGAACTGTAATTTATTTTCATACTGAAATTGCCACTTCAAACAATTTGGAGTTGCCAGTTTTAGAGCCACAACTTAATTAGTATCATTCTCTGCTTTTAAAGATGTTGGAGGTTTTAAATACAGAAAAAGGGAAAATTTGATATTGTTTTCATATTATTTGTTAGCATGGGAACAGTGGATGAAAAATGAGAGTTTTCATTCATCTTGTGTTAAAAAAGCCTCCTTGAGAAGGAATATTCATTCTGCCACTTCTTCAGAACATCAGACTCTCTTCACACTTAATATTTAAGGGACAATAAAAGAAAATACTGATGGTTCACATACGTATATAATCTCTACATTTAGACAAGGGCTGTAATTAATTTATTGGTTTTATATGGAATCTTTAGATTAATTAGATTATAATTTGTATTTTTAAACATTTTGTGTCAGAATGTGACATGAAAGGGTTGATGAATCTTTTACATTTGAATTCGTGAAAAGTTACTTCCTGCTAACTCGCCATAAAAAAAAAAGGTCAAACAACTAAACCTGCTCTGTCCAAAAAATTGAAAACCAGCAGCGGTGCCAGAAATGAACAAACATTAAACAGAAAGGGTAATTTCTGGTAATTATGTTTTGGAGATGTAATTAACAAAGAGTTTACATAGAAGTATTACACACAACCAAATTATACATAGGAGTTACCTTGTGGCCTACTTTGTTCAGACATTTTCCACCAATTCAATTGACTAAAGGGATTTATTTTAAATTTTTAAAACAAAATTAAGATTATTAAGCACACTTTAGTACAACTCTCATCCAATATCTTTAAAAAGAAAAAGAGATTTGTACATATATGCAGGCTGTCTATATATAAACTGCAGGTGTCCATGTTGTAACATGAGATTTTTTCAACTTTTAATTAAATACATACCAGTAACATACTCAAAGATGTATCATAAATGTTTTTTTCTAAACTTAACTGTAATATGGCTGGTTAAAAAATTCAAAGTACTGTAGTCTAATAGGAAAAATTACTGATCACTTTCTTCAGCTTCCTTCTGTCTCACTCAGCTCACATGCAGCAGCTCTTTTTGCTTCTTCAACAGCCAGATCGATCGTGTTTAACCTGAAAACTGTATCATCTGCATTTCTTCATGTCTTTTCTATGATGAAGGTGTGCATGAAGTGCAAAATAAAGAATTTAGTCTGAGTGTGTTTGATTTAATTCAGACTGTTTCATTGGTTATCTGTTTTGTGAAGCTCGTTAGCTTGTAAAAATCCATAAAGTAGCTACATTATTGTTTATGCTATAGCGTTGAAAGCTTGTGAAAAAAAAAAAAAAGAGCAGCTTATAGTCCGGAAATTACGGTAATTAAATATCCTAAATTGGCTCTTTGGTTGCTGTTTGTGTTCTGTTTGTGTTATTGTCTGTGTGCACGTTTTTTGGTTTCCAGCTCTATTTTATCCCGTCTTTGTCTCAGCATGTCACCTATTTTTCTCACTTTATTTTTCAAACCATGAGGTTTGTTGAGGCTTGTGCTACTTTGGCTTCTTACAGAACTCAAAATGATCCAGGAGCAGCTGAAGGCATTTTAACATCATGTTCAAACAAAAACAACAACAACAAAAAAATGCATAAAACTTGGTCTGCTGATTCGTTTTCGAGCACAAACTCATCGACTCATCTTTGTTAGTTCGTACATCGCCAGACAAACATTATCTCAAAGCTCTGCCTAAACAACCTTATATTACATTCATTATAACTTGAACCGAAACATTCACACAGTCTAATTCAATTAACATACAATGCAAAACAATCAGATTTTGTCAGTTATGAAATCCCAGAATGTCAAAAACACCAACAGGTTATATAAAAAAATTTGCTTTGATTCAGCCAAAAAATGCACATGGTGGCAAGCAACAGTGAAAAGGTCTCCCTTAACATCAAGGAACATTATGCAGGACCAGGTTCAGGATGCTCACCAAGCTGAGGTTAGAGAAGACATTAAAAACCTTAAAACCTGAAGTCTATTCAGTGAATAAACAGATAGAAATCCTTTGCTACGTCTTCCTAGTCCAATAACCTGCATCTAAACGTGCAGCTTGATCATATTATCATCATTAAAGCGCAAGATACCATCTTCCTCTGCTATGATCTAATACCAGTTCAGATGGTTGCTCGATTTTTTTTACCTGCTGCTTTTTATGAAGAAATAACCCAATAAGGTTCTGAAAAGTCTTGGCTGGGAGTTCGAAGTTCAGACTTTAGACAGAGCTGAGAGCTGAGACTGCTTCTTCACATGAAAAGAAGCCACATGAGGTGGATTAGGCATCTGATTAAGATGCCTCCTGGCCACCAGGCTTTTTTAGGTTTTTCAGATATGTTCAGAGAGGAGGAGGTGACAGGTGGAGCAGGAATTTACTCAGAGGGATTATCTCATCTGGCACGGGATCATCTGTGGATCACCTGGGGGAACTGAAAAGTGTCTCCGGGAAGAAAATCATTTGTCTGAAGTTGAGTTTCCTTCATCATCTGGTTCCACAGGACACTGGCTACGTCCCACTCGGATGACAATTTTGCTGTGAACAAAAGACGTCCACTGTGATTCTTTCAGTCTCTCAGCTAATGACACACTGTGACACTCAGTGGCAACTTCCTTCTGAGAACATCCCGTTTAAACCATCACAGTGACGAGGTGTTGATCAGCTGATGGGTGTCGTCTTGGTCTCATGATGTGAATACCAATTCTGACTGAACCAGGTCACTTATTGGTCGATACATGGATCAATAACCTGCTGGGAATTTTGGCACTAAGCTCCTTGTTAGAGAACAAGTTGCATAAAAAAGTACTGAAACACTGAGAACATGTGCATTCTAAAGTTTCGGTACAGTCACATTAAGCTCTCTTGTATGGTGTATAGTGGGGTTCATCCTGAAATTTCACTCAAAAGCCAAATATTACAAACTTTATAAAGTCCGTGTCATGACTATATAAATTGTGCTGTGTCAGTAAGCAAACATGAGAAAAGGGAAACTACTCAGATCTGGTAGAAACTAACAGAAAGCAGAAATGAAAGGAGTTAGAAAAAAATAAATCAGGAAATTCCAGTCGTTTTATTCCAGTGTAACATTTTGTTGTCAGTGGTTGCTTCACTGCATCCATGTAACAATAAGGACAACAATGCATCTAGATAAAGTCCTAGTATGTAGTGTATGTGTGCAGTACAAAGCTCAATGTACAAAGCAGTTATATTTTCCCATGACCCAGAAAAATCTAAGACAAAAGGAACAGATTTAATTACCCTGAAGCCTGTTCATCTGCAGGCAGTTTCTTTGTCTTTAATGAGCTTACAAGTCTTCATTCTCACACAGCAACTATAATCTCTGATTTTGGACATATTCCAGTTCAGCACTCTGTGTGTGTATGTGAACTTTTGCATGAGGGCTTTTAGCTTTTGGCAGGATCGCAGCCTCTTCTTTTCATTTTCTGTGCATGCATGTGAGAATATTTGTTGAGGGATAAAGACTGAAACCACACCACTGCTGGAATCAGTCGTTCTTTTTGATTTCTGCTTTATTATGATGATAAGTGCCTCAGCGGTTGTGTGTGGTCTCAATTGGTTCCAGTTATTAATGCTGGCCACCAGTTACCATGGTATCATCATTTCTAACGCTGCCATACTTTGCATCTTGTTTGCTTTTGCTTACCTTTTTCTCATGTACAAGTACACAAAGCAAAATTATTTACAGAAATTTCAAAGTGGGTCAAGCTACAGTCTGAAATTCCAACATAATTTTCTTTAGAAAAACCTAAAAGGAATGTATTTACTTTTCTAATAATCCAAGCTACTATAAAATGCTTCTGTTTTCATGTATATACTGAGAAGTGTAAAATTAATTGAGATCTAAAGCCATGTTAAAGCTGCTTTATGTTGCTCATTAGGGTGACCATGGTAACGGCACACTGGGTGCAGCCTTAATAAGACAAGCAGCCAGATCATCAGAATAGAAAAACACCTCAGACAGACAGTGACTGGGAGAAAATGATGTTATATTGAACAAAATGTTTGAACCAGAAACATTTAGGTATCCAAATATTAATGTCAGTGATCTGCAGGATTTGAAGGAAGAAATGAGAAGTTACAAAAAAACAATTACTTCAATTTTTTTCAACGAAATTTTGATATATTAGCTATACAGGAACATTTTGGCGATGCAAAAAGAGTGTAAAAATTTTAGAAAATCTAGAAAGCTGAAGTGCATGTCATTTTCACACTAATATTTCATTAGGAAATCTCCAAAGATCATAAAACTTAAATTTTGTAAAAACTTAAAAAAAGATAGTTTTGGTCATGTAAAGTACACCTTTCTGTGACTCAGTTAAACTTTAAATGACGTTTCTTCTAAGAAATTTGTTTGAGTCTTCAAGCTTGAACAATGTCTTCACTTGTTTCACCAAACTATCATTAATGTGGATGTGGAATTTTATTTTTTTTTTTACATTTTTTCTGTAGTAATAAGGTATAAATCAGTGCTTATGCAATGACAACCTTAAATATCTTACTTATTGTTCTACTTTTTTAAAGGAACATCAATGAATATCAGCATTTTGGAATTTTCAAATTTGTCAAATGATAAATGAGTTATTAAGGTAAAAGTTTAAATATACTGTAGCAAATATACTGGTTTCTTATGACTTATGGAATCATAACTCAGACACAGCAGATCTTAATCAAGTCTATATCATGGTTTAAGATAGAAAACATTTTACAACATTATTTCCACGTGTGTCCATTTCCTTCCGAAAGTACAAAAACTGAGATGTCATGTTGCTTCAGAAAGAAATCTGAAGTGGTTTAAAACAAAACAGGAAAACTCATTGGAGCTCCTAAAGGTTTTTTTTTTTTTCTGATCTGACATCTCAGTCAGAGGAACAGCGGGACGCACTCCCCTGCAGGTGATACAGGATATGTGTCGTCATTCTGATGCTCATCTAAACAGTGTTTGTATACTAATCACTACCCTATGGCACCCATATGTTTTACTTTAATGAGTTATTGTTGACTTCAAGGTTGGA
The DNA here is from genome assembly GCA_006937955.1 of Pachypanchax playfairii. Classification (NCBI taxonomy): domain Eukaryota; kingdom Metazoa; phylum Chordata; class Actinopteri; order Cyprinodontiformes; family Aplocheilidae; genus Pachypanchax; species Pachypanchax playfairii. The sequence goes on from SSNP01000003.1 coordinate 115,010, forward strand.
ATTCTTAAGAGTCACCCCCTCAGGGCCACTGACACGTGTACAAACTGTAAAACCAAGTACACAGTCAACCTTTCACAAACAAGTATACATGCTCATCCTGCACACAGCCAGTTCTTCTCAGCAGCTCCCAGTTTCTTTGTTCTGATTCTGATTAGAGGCTCATCGTTTTCAGATCTCAGAAATGGCTCTGAGGTTGAGTGGTTTAGTGGTTTGATGTTGATGGCAGTACACGAATGACTGAAGGCATGGCGTGGATGGCAGCTGTAGCTCTGGTGGGAATCTGCTAAGATTCAACAATTGTGGTTTGAGTGTTTACGAAAAGAAAGCTAGTCAAGTGACAAGAGCCAAACAATGTTAACCCAAACTATTCCTCTGTCAGAAGTCTAAATAGACTCCAGACTGAGGCACAAACGGGTTCTCAAGATCTGAGAGGAACTTTTTACTTGGAGAGATTTTGCATGCTACATGGGTTAGATAGTGGCCATATTTTACTTTTTACTGGGGTTTTTTAAAAGTTTTAAAATGACCTAATAAAGCTCAGGAAATATAAACAGAAGAGATGTGGCCAGCTGTCTGAAAACAGTGTGACACAACACACCTAAAGCCAATAATTGTAAGAAAGTTGCAAGAAAATGGGCAAATTTTCAGTTGAAATCACAGTGAGAGTTTAGCAACTTTCATTTATTCATTCACATTCAAATGACCTGGTCACATGATCAGGTAAATGACCTATTCCAAATAAACTGCAACAGTCGTGCATTCTGCAATCGTGTCTTTGTCACAATTTAGTCACGAAGTATCTTAATTATGTTGAAGTTTGCTCCAGATTTACCCTCATTTTATTCACACTTTGCCCAAATCTCCAACCACTCGTTACCATGCCAACAATATCAGAAATAGAATAAGAAATAGATGGATGATAGGACTACCATGATAGTAAAACTATCATCCATGTGTGTCATTTTTCTAACTCTTCTAAAAAAACTTGTTTTCTTTTTGGTGCCATTTTTTAAATGACCCATAACAATCAGTTATTTTGTGTTTGCTGTTGATTTTTTTTTTTAATTTACTGGGATCGTTCATTTTAAAACGTTATTGTTAAAACACTGAATGTGGGATTTTAAATATAAACAACGTGACAAAACCTTTAAAAGATACAGAATCACATTTCAGATCATTTCATTTGAAGTATTTTTAAAGTATTAATAGTTGAATAAATTCAAAATGAGTTAGAGATTATAAATTGAATGAATATGGTGAGTCCCTGTACTGGAAAGTTGTGTCTCTAAGATGCACATTTGGTGGATTTAAATAGTTCTCGTCATTTGTTCATACTGTAATTGCTACTAACACGTGGGAAAACGAGAAAATCGAAATAAAAAATGGCAAAAATTCTCAGAAAATTAGGCCTCGAGTAAATACTGGAAAATATTGTGTGTTTTTCCTTTTCTGCACCTCTGTCTCATTGACTGAATAAAGCACACCTCGTCACTTCTTTCAAATTCAGAAACAGAATTCAAAATAAATACCATTGACAGCTGACTTTGAACTTTCAACAAAAAAATAATAATTCTTTAATAAAAGCTATAAATGCAATGAATCTGTATAAATTATTTTCCTCTGATTTTGACCTTTCAGTAGTTTTAGGTTCATTCGTTCATGGTAAAAATGACTATACAGCTATATTCAGTTGGCAATATATTCTGGTAAATTGTTAATTTATATTTCTGACAGTTCTGTGAAGAGGGAAGAAAAAGAAAAGAGAAACACTAAATAAAAAAAAACATTTTAGACTTTTTTATTAATTTCTTTTGTCTAAATTGATTTAGTTTACTAAGTTAATCAATAAGTGCATGAAAAAAGCAACAATATCATTAAAAAACTAATGTCTCAGTATAACAATCAGGATCATAAAGATGCTTTTCTACATTTGAGCTGCAGATTTTCAACTTCTTTGATTTCACCATTAATTCAGACTAATTATCTGCCCATCTAATGGCTCCAACTCAAAAGCAGATAACTCAGCTGCCATGTTGCAAATCCTTTTATAATTCCCAAAACTACACATTTACTCTAGTCAGCTACAGGGAAAATACTGATTACTCTCATGTAACTTCTCCGTCCAGTTTCTATACCTGCTCTTGTCCAAGGCAGAGGCTATTTCCAGTGTATGTATTTAATACACACAAATAACACAATTTTAAAAATAGATTTCAAAAGTCTTTTTACAAGTTTCTACAGATGAGAAACATATATATATATATATATATAATTATTATAGAGGTCATATGCTCCAACACAAAAGTGGTGATCAGTCTATAGAATTTGGTCGAATGCGCAGAGGAATGTGAAACAGAGACGAGTCGTGTGAGAGCCAGGGGACAGGAAATAGAGGACAGATAGAGAGGTGAGGGAGAGCGGATAGAGTAAATAAACAGAGTCGGGAAGTGTTGAGTCCACACACAGGACGTGCCTTGGTTTGTGTCTATGTGCGTGTTTATCAAGTCCAGCTGGCTCCCATTTGCCCAGGAATGAGTCTGCACCTCTCAGAGGCCTGCTTTGCTTTGCTTTGAAGGCCTCTGTGTTGTCCGTGTGTGTGTGTGTGTGTGTGTGTGCATACGTGTGTGTCTGAGAAAAAAAAAAAGCTTCATTAGTGGACTGTATGGTGTCTTTGAACATATAAAACTCTCAGACGTATATTTACAGTGTCTATATCATGTGTATGTCCTCTGACGTGTTTGTTCTAAACAGACACCCACTCATGCGCACACATACACACACACACACACACACACACACACAGAGAAAAACACAGATTTCAGGTTTCACAAGCGTTCACATAGACCCCTAAACAGCCACAAGGGGTTGGATTTAACTGCTTCCAGATGGAGGTTTAGGACAGCGTGCAAACCAACACAGAGACAGAATCTGGCTTTGTAGAAGTCAGCAAAAACTCTGCTAATTAATTAGTTGATAGGAAGTGTTTTTTTACAAATATGGGAATAAATTTTAGGATTTCAGATACTGTGTAATGGAACTGTTTTATTTTTTAACTGTCTCTATGAACCTATTTGTAGATGTGGCCCACACCTACACCGAGCCCCTCATATTGAGGGTCAACGGCACCCCAGAAAGGTTGTTGTCAGGTGACGATGGAGAGCGCTGCAATCACACCACCAACCTCTCACACCCAAAGCTCACAACAGCCAGCAAGAGTATCACATGTAAGTGAAGCAACACATGCACGTTCACACAAAAATGCTCTCAGAGAGAATTTACTGATCTCTGGTCAGATGAGTCACATCTTCCTGACATTTAACAAATACATCTGCACACCCTGAAGAAATAGGTTGGGTGTTCACACTCATAGATGAAAATATCTGCTTTTATAGCCGTGTAAGGAAAGCTTCGGTTAAATACAACCAACTTAACCCCCAAAAATCTGCGTTTTGTGATTTGGCTGCAGATTTTAAATCTTCCTCAACCTCCTTTGTTTGTTGAATCACCTTTTCTTCCTGCCTTTATTTCGGAGACTTGGATTGTCAGGGTGTTGCCACTTCTCAGTGTTCACTGATTATTCAAGGTCTACTGAACATTTTGGTCATTCAAACAAAAATAAAATCACATTATAAAGAGAGTATTGTTAGTTTGTTTTACAGATGTGTGCTTCTCTATCACACGTAGTCTCACACACACACACACACACACACACACATGCCTTTTGTTTAGTTTCCTTTTTTAAGATTCATTCACAAGTAAAGATCATATTAAATAATTGTAAACTATCTATTCTTTCATCTAGAGGTTAAAAAGCCAGACACTTCTGAAAACAATGACACACACAGACACACCGATTCACAGCTAAGCCTCTGTTTTCTGACTCATGCATGTTCACATGAAAGCTCAAATTACACATTTTCTTTGGTTTTAATTTATAATTAGATTCTTAGTAAAATATTGAAGAATCTAGCAGTTTTTACTAGTAGGTCTGATAACATGTATACATACATATATATATATATATATATATATATATATATATATATATATATATTTATTTTTTTACTAATGAAATGTGCAGGACAACCAACAGTAGATCACACCTTTAAACCGAATCACTAAAACCCATCTTAACTAACCCCACTCAAATGTTCTGCTGCAGTGCCATAGAACTATATCATAGAAAGTTGATTAAAATGAATATAAATAATAACCTTAAGCACTTTTCATTAATTGTTCATTGCCAATGGCTTATTTTGAACTGGTTGACATTTTGGGCAACAATTATGGAGCTAGAAAAAACACGAAAAAAAAATTGCTAGTTGAACAAGTATGGAAAAGGAAGAAAATGTTTACGTTTTAACTATACTTTACTGTAAAGTTAAAACAATTTAGTCAGTTTGATTTATTATTGCATTTGAAAGGAAGATGCATGTGTAGGCTGAGCAGCTAGCGCTGTTATTCCAGGTGCTTTCAATCAGGTGGCTGATTACACCTGATTAGTAGCATCTATGAACATGGACCCTGCTGCAGCAGTCAGCTGGTGTTTGCTGCTAGCATGTCACCTTTGATTGACCTGGACAGGACCTGTGCCACAGGGGAACATCAAACTGGTGTTCCATAAAACCAAGCTGCAGGATTATTTGGAGTGAACAGTACAATCTCCCTCACTGAAAAAACAAGTCACGTTGTCAAGGCTCGACTGCAACCCCGATCTAACCTTACTGAATATTTGTAGAATCACCTTCTGCATTCTGTTCGTGCTAGTGTGAACAACTCAACCACATCAGCTGTCTTGTCACAAACATTTATTGAAGAAGCAGATTTAATCCCATCAAGTTAGAGTCCAGCATGAGGAGGAAGGGCCAGGTTGCTGTGACCATTTGGTTCTTCCACATGCTGCTGAGGTCCCCATGTCATCACTAACACGTCTTTTTTCTTCAGACTTCATTTGATCGTTTTATAAGTGACACTACATAAGACTCAATAGCAGTTTGGCAGATTTAGCAGGTTTTTCATACTTAAGTCTGCTGCTCAATCAGCACATGCATTTTCTGTAGCATCATTTAGAAGAAATAGCAGATTTGTTGTTAGCATCAAAACACCAAGAGGTTATCTCTACAGTGTTACATTATCAAGCACCATCTCTGGGGTCTGTTTCTAACTTTTCCTTGATGTGCAGTCAAAGTCAAAATTTCTCTAAATTAAAGCCAGTGGTTACAAAAGTATGCTGTGCCATTCCTCCATCATTTTGCTTCCCCTGCTTTCACTCTCCTTTGAAATAAGAAACTCAGTCTAATCCCTGTAACTTATTTTTCTGGTAAATCTCTTATTCCTGTTCTCATTGAAAACACCCACAAAATTCAGTCCCAAATGTTTAAGGTTTTAACCACAAGCCTAACAGCACATTAAAAAAAAAAAAAATCTGTCCCTCCTGTTAGCAAAAAACAGGGGGTATACTTTAAGATAGTGATTGAGTGATGAATGACAGGAGGAATTTATGACTGAGAATGTGTTAGACAACCATTGGATGACATCATAATAGCTAGTTTATGGTAACCTGCATTTTAAAGCAGGAAGTGGATAATGGATAAGTGGGTAAATGCAGTGAGTTATTGACTGAGTGAGTGAGTGTCTGCTGTCTACCTGTTCCATCTGCTCTCTGTCTAATTTTAGATCCAGACCAAAAGACTGACTTTTTTATGTCCTTGTAAAAGCTCTCAGGAGATTACACAACTATTGCTGGTTGAAACAAAATGTACCATCCCAATGCTTGAGTCTTCATGTGTTTCCTCTTTTCATCCATAACTTGCTCCTTCTGCAACTTAACAAATCCCATTTGATCACAAACCATCTTTAAACTTCCTCTTCCTAAGAGCTTTCACCTGCATTTATCTCTGTCCTTGTTTTATCCATGTAATGTCTGCGTGTTTTTGCGACGTTTGTGGACCTTATCTGGCTTGATAATGAGCATGTAGAGCTCATAAAATAACTGTGACTCAGACCTGCGGTGAGATCACAGCGTGTGCGACATCTGTTCAAGCAGGCGAGTTTGAGTGCAAGAAAACAGAAGCCCAAACAAAAGATTTTGCAACAGTGTATGCGCCGTCTCGCAGTGATGACCTCACAGATGTGGTATGCATCTGGCACTGAGCCTGTTAGGAGCTGTCTGAGAACAATATGCAGGGAGAGTTACCAGCATTATGAAAATGTGTGTTTAAGTACACACACACACACACTTGGCTAGATGATGTCATGAACACAGAGTTGTCTTTGACGTCACTAACAGCTCGATACACATGTTCACAGATGTGCTTCTGCTAACAGTCTTGGCTGGAAATAATAAGACACATGCGGTTAATTACAAACAATCCCAGTAGCTTTTATAACACTTTTACATTTGAATCTGTTTTTTTAGTTTTTAGTGAATGCGATGAGTGTAAAATGGAGAAAAAAAAGAGACATCCTATTAATGCAAGTACAAATAAGGGCACGTGAAGGAAAAGCTGAGTTGTTATTATCTTGTCATGAAAGAGAAGCTGTTGTGGGAAAGTCCAGCAGGACTGGGACATTGCTCCTGATTGCAGACAAGCATGTGGACTGAAAATGTTTCCATTTGGGTTTAACTGACTAACTCTTCTGGCTTTCTCGTTTTTGTTTTTTTTCAGAATTTGCTGTCTGTCACGTTTAAATTTGGTTTATATTTACTGACGAGCAACAACACACAAGCGTGAGCTGGAAAAGTCCACCTTTAGTAGGGAGTGACGTCACAAAAGGTCACGTTCAAGTGAACGCTGCTGTTTTTATGTGTTTTCTTCCAAATTTGGGCCTCGCCCTTTTCTTTAAATACTTGCACACTTTTTCCTTTCATTCATCAAGTGAAATTAAACACATAAGTCCAATTAATTTTGAGGTGAGGGAGGTCTTTAATGTTGGTGTGAACAGAGTTGAAAACTAGAAGGGTTGTTTTTATATATATAACTTATTCTTTTGTGTGCCTTATTGTAATATGAGAGAATAAGAAAAAATTTGACAGTTATGATACAAGATATTTCCTTTCTACAGCTTTTGTAAAGGTGGTATTTTATTAAGCTGTTGGCAGCTAGTTAGAAACAAAATTGTGAAAAAAAAAATGAGTTGATATCTTATTGAACTAGAACTGTAAACATTTGTGTGACATTTGTGTTAATTTTCTTGTTGCAATATAGAAACAAAGAGTCTTAAATATGTCTCGATTTGTTTGCAGTTCATTCTCATTTTATTCGCAAATTCTGTTTTTTGTTATCAATAAAAACACAAGGTAGAGATTGGTTGACAAAAAACAAATATTCACATACATACTGTAGGTTTGGTTTAGATTCGCCCATTAACCCGTCATGTATTTGGGTCTGTGGGAGGAAATCAGAGTCCCCAGAGAATATCTACACGTGCACGGGAGAACATGCAAATTCGATGAAGAAAGCTTGCTGTGTCAAACTTTTAGGACCTTCTTGTTGCAAAGCAACCGTGCTACAGTGCAGCTCAGCTAAAAAAAAAAACTGTTTTCTATAGTGTCAGGCTTTTATTCATCTCTGAATTTAAAACAGAGTGTTTTTGTTTGGCTGAGGAAGATTTCCAAAAACCGCTGTAAGAAAATAAAGTTCAGCGTTTCAAGATTGACTGAGACAAAGTGGGAAACTGTTCTGAGTTCTGAGAAATCTGGTTTTGAAATCCTCTGCGGATGCTGTGTCCTCAGACGAAAAGAGAAAATTATCCAACTTTCTGTCAACATGCAGCCAGCCTGTAGCTTCTGTGATGAGTATACGTGACACAAGCAATGTGCAAGTGTTTGAGTGGCGTGTTCTGCCACCTGGACGCACTATTTTAGCATCAGGATACTTAACCACACTCTGCACATATTACAACACCATGTCTTTGTGGTTCAAAAGAATTCCACCAGTCAAACACTGAAAACATTTAATGCAAAAATGAAAAGAAAAATAGAACAGAGGTGTCTCTAAACTGATGAACAGTCAATTTGATTAAGAAAACATTGGCCTTTTCAACTAAATTTGTCTCATTATTTTCCAACCTCTTGCAGATGTGATGAAACAAAGTGATAAGAATGTCCCACAAGCTTTTGTTGAAACATCAAACATCAACATCAAACATGACTGAAATAAAATATCATCAAAAATCTAATTAGATCATTTTTTTATTTCACATGACTTGTAAATCATTTTTTAATCAAAAATGTTCAATGAACAACCACAAAGAAGCTGAGATGCTTTGCAAAAAGTAAATAAAAGTTAAACTAATATTTTCTATGAAATGGGAAAATGTGTTTGAATGTTGATGTTCTTTTTTTTCTTTTGGGGATAAAATAAAGATGTATGAGATTTGCAAATCATTGCTTTTTGGGTTTTAATTTTTTCATGCATCGACCCACATACTGTATATTTAGTGTTCAACAGTTTAACCTAAAAGTTAAAGGGAATGCACATTATCTCTCTAAGCTTTGTATACTGAACAATATACTCTGTATATGTTTAATAAACTGTTGTTTTAATAGTTTTAAAGTTATTTTTTTAATTTAGTCGGCTTTGGCCAAATTCCAATCAGGTGTATAATTTTATTCTTGAATTGGACTCTGCTAATTCGTATATCTAACTGAACTTTATACATGTATGTTATTTTTAAAACAGGATACTGCAAAAAATTAAAATTAAAGGTCTTACTAACACTTGAATCCTGAAATAAGGTAAGTACAGCAGCCAACAGTGTAAAAATCTTTATTTCAAGGAATTGTACCCATAAAACATTAAAGATCCAGGACATAACTATCAAATTACTAGTTTCCTTTATTTATTTATTTTGTATTTTTTTATCAGTACTGGTTAAAAACAGTTAATATCTGTAAAAACAGCCCAGAGGAGAATTAAATAATTATCACCAACACTTGAGGTTTGAAATGTTGCATAAATATTTAAAAGCTAAGTTCTTTTTCTGTCAAAAAAGAAATAGAAACAGAACATTGGGAAAAAAGGACAAAAACCCCCCACTTTTTTATAGTTTGCATTTGGAGCTACTTCTGCTTTGTCAGGTCAAAGTCGATAAGTGGGTGAAGACGTTACTCTTCTCTTCGTTAGCTTCATGTTCAGTGGAATTTATTCTGAAGCAAATAGATTTTTATTCTAAATTTTGTGCTTATCTTTCAACACATTCGTGGACAACATACAGCAGCTGGAGCAGAAACAGACTGTCATGACTCATTCCAGCAAAGAAAGAGCTTTCCTCTGTTCTGGGGAGGAAAGTGTGTAAGTACAGGGTATCTGTAAAACCAGGAGCCGGGGTGCTGCTGCATTTAATACTTATGTACTAGCTCAAAATATCTGCAAACATGTACAGAAATACATCATACTAAAAGTTGCTATACCAAATTAGACGAGGCATATACTGATATCCCCTCCTCGTGTTCCAGTCCCATCATGTCAGCAGCACAGACACTTGGTGTTTTATTTGTAGTTATTTTTAATTCCTTTGCTGAATCATTGTGTTTGAGTCACACCCATGAATCATCCTGATCCGAAAATGTTGAAGCAGCAACAGTATGCTGAGTTTTTTTTTTCCTCACTCCATTTTTCTGTTATGCTTTCTTCATGTCAGACAAAGGGACCTTGTTTTTCCTTCTTTTTTTCTGCTCTTGCTTCTCAATGTGTGCATGTGCAGTGTGTGTGTGTGTGTGTGTCCACATGTTTTTTGTGTGCATACATTTGTGAGTGAGTGGGCAACTTCAACTTCTGTTTGGAGACAATCCTGACTCGCCATGTCTGTCTGTCAGATCCGCCTTTGTGTTGAATTCCCACATGCACGTGCACATGCGCACACACACACACACGTGTGTTTTGTTATCCTTATGGGGACTGTCCATTGACTTCCATTGATTTTAGTAACTAGATTTATACCTAACCCAAACCCTTTTACTAACCTTAACCATTACTGATCTATAACTAACCCTAAGACTAAAACTCTATTCACACCTTACCTATAAACCTAACCCCTAACCCTAAAAAGGGGAGTCCCCCTCATGGGGACCAGGCTTCGGTCCCCATAAGAACCCTCGGACCCCAGAAAGATAGTAAAAGTCAGGTCCTCAGGAGGTCAGAAATACAAACCCACACACACACACACACACACACACCAAACTCATGACATGAATTTCTTAACTTTTCAAAAGACCCCTGAGAACAATTCTAAACTAAAGAGGCAGAATGAAAAAATGTGCTCAGCAACCATCATCTTATTTATAATCGTATTTTCTCCCATTGAACTGTCTCGACTATGTCTCCATGATATAACAGACTAGTGTGCAAAAGACAGAAAGATGATAGAAACTAGAAAAAAGGGATCAGGGTAGACAGAAGAAGAGGGAGATGTTATTTGGGAGGAAAAGAGAGAAAGAGTCGTGATTAAAGAAATCTGCAGCATTTGACTTTTGACACACTTCAGAGAAGGAAGCAGGACGAACTTCTAGATTTGCACGTGCATCCAAGACTACACACTCGTGCACACTCACACTCGCCTTACGGCTTGCCAAACATCTGGAGCAAAGTTAGAAAATGCTGAATGAAAGAATCTTAAATAACACCGGATTGTTGTACGACTGTAACCAGCAGCCAATCAAAGCAGGCCTGCAGGAGTTATCTGTCCCAAAGTGATTATCAAATGTGTCTGTGTGTGTGTGTCAGTGTAAATTTCATGTATCTGCTATGAGGTTTTTTTTTTTTGCCTCTACAACATGTGACTTCACTTCATGACACATTCAGGACCTGGTTTAGCAGTGAAGATGAATTATTCTGTTAGTTCTCAGTGGCACTTTCAGGAATCATTTTCAGCGCAGTCAGTCACATTCAAACTTTTAATTGTCGTGTTTGCAACTTACAGTGTTTAAACTGCCTTTTCAAAAAAAGTCTGATAATAAAGGGTTTCGTTTGTTTTTTTTTAAAAACCGTATTGTCTGTTACATCATCGTTACATTTGACTTGGATTTTTTTCCCCCTGTACTTGTGTAAACGTCTAGACAAAATTAGACATCAACCCGCTGCCACACTGTCTCAACACTGTCTAAACAAAGAGCAAAGGCTGTAGGGAAAAAAAACCAAACAACTCACCTGGAAGCTGAAACAACATGATGGAGATCTACTCCCTCTGCAGCTGCTCTGTACTCATATGTTTTTATATTAGTCTAGTTTGTAAAAAAAAAAAAAAAAAGGTTAAAACAAAAGAATTTTTTTTTATTTCCTGTTTTAACGTATGTACTGTATCAGTTTTCGGCTTCCCTTCTATTACACTCAATGTTGATGAACTGGGAACTTTAAACGAATAAAAAATGTTAATACACTTCTGAATTGGATGAAAATAAAATGGAAGTGATTTAGGTTGATCTGAGAACGTTGTTAATGTTTGTGTTTTTGTTGGTTTTGTATTCTTTTATAGCTCAACCAGTAGCCAGATCCACACCCGTCCACCACACGCAGCCATGTCGGTCGCAGCCCAGCAGCCTGCGATGCAAAGGATCCAAGAGCCATGAACACACACGCTCCCCTCACACACACTGTCCACAGCACACGCCTCACGCACTTCAGTCCAGTGAGAGAAATGGTGGCACACACAGACACCCCAAGCTGGGCTCGCTCCCGAAAGGTGGCTCATCTACATCCTCCTCATCCTCAGCAGGACCCAAACACAGCAGGAAGCTGCAATCTAACCCTTCCATTACATCCCAGAGCAGCAAGAGGAGCAAGAGCAGCTCAAAGAGCAACAGCTCTCAGATTCCCACAGACACACAGGATGGTGAGACACAAACACAGACATCAGTGTTATTTCTAATCATCCAACTGGAAGAGAGCATTTAATTTATTATTTCTTATCTTGAAGTAATTTTTAAAGTTGAACATTTTTATTTTATGTTTTATATTTTTTAAAGAGCACAAACTAAAAGATGGAAGTCATCAGGATAGAGCAGATCACGTGTCAAAAACTGTTTTTTTTTGTTTTTTTTTTTAGTATTTCTTGTGATAAACATATCAGTGTTGTAACACTGCATTTAGTTTCATGATGAAAATCTCAGTAAATGAAATGATCACAGAATGAAAGGTTGAGAAACTCCTTCCTGCCTCTTTTTTCTCTCAGACTGCTGTGTTCACTGTATTCTGGCCTGCCTCTTCTGTGAGTTCCTAACCCTGTGCAACATCGTGCTGGACTGTGCCACCTGCGGCTCCTGCGCCGGCGACGACTCGTGTTTCTGTTGCTGCTGCGTGTCAGAAGAATGCGGCGACTGTGACCTCCCCTGTGACATGGACTGTGGCATCATTGACGCCTGTTGTGAGTCTGCAGACTGCTTGGAGATCTGCATGGAGTGCTGCAGTCTTTGTTTCTCCTCCTGAGGCCCTTAAGGTGCTACCAAGTGGGGGAAAGTTGATCCCTGCTTTGCGTTGCAATAGAAATGACTGAGACGAGCTAAGAAGTGCTGCACTCAGTCTGCTCCCCAGTCCAATGCTTTCTACAGGGTTTACCAAGCAATATTTGAGAGCCATTGCTGGGAGCAGTCCTAGATTTCTTGCTTTTTTTATTGATCAAAACAAAAATAAACTTTCTTTCTTCATCTTAGCAATTGGTTCATTGTCACACAGTTGGTTTGTGTTGCAGAGAGAATTCCAGCACTGATCTGTGACTGTCTACTGGGCTGTGCAGACCGAGCTTCTGGACCCTCATTATTACAATGGAACCCCTGGTGCCATCTAAATTACTGGAGTTCTTCAAGCATGCAAAATGACCTCTAAAGGCAAATGAGAAAATGGCTCCATTTAACCGGATTTTAGTGTTTCTGTAGATAAGAGCAGCAGAATAATGGGAAAATGGTCTCTCAGATCTCTGTAGTCTGTCCTCCTGTCCTTGGCAAGGTTAAAGTCGTCCAGTCAGATTGCACAAAGTGGCCTTTTATATAATATATACAAAATACAAGAAGTGGGAGATGCCTTGTCCCTCTTTGTCCTTGTTGCATTGGACAAAACAGAAAACAGAAATAGAGGCTTGTAGCAATAATAGAGACATTTTTCTTTTGTTATTATGCATTTTTCTGAACCTTCAGACAGAACGAGTTCTGTCAGGAAAGGAACATTGAAAACCAAATAATTCAAATCATCTGTAATGGACACATTTTTTTTTCTAATATGTGAAGGGAGAACACTCTTATTCAAAGATGTCTCTTTATTTAATCTTTCAAATCTTGTTTACTTTTACATTTTCTTTGAGGGGTTTTGACTGTTATCAGTGATTTTTTTTTTTTTTTTTAAGAACTGGAAGTTATCATCTCTTTTAAATACATTCCATTTTTCTCTCTCTTTCTCTCCAGACGGAGAGAAAATGGCCTTGGCTGAAGCTTAAGGCTTGAATTTTCAAACAGGTTCCTCGCCTTAACCAAATCTCCATTAATCCTTGTTTTGTAGATTTTAGTTAAGATATTTGCATTTTTTTCCTCTAAATGTGAAAAGAAAAAAAAAATCACATTTCCGTGTTATCAGGTTTTGCTAGGCTCTCAGTAAAGCAGACATTGCTCAGCATCTAATTTCATTCCTTCGGAGAAAATCTTATGAAATTATGCTAAGCTAGATCCATGTGCCTGTTGTATGAATGGTACAGTCTTGATAAGAGGCCTTCAGACTCCTGATGCTATGGCGCATATACCTTTTATTCCAAAACCAATACCTCTTCAGATATCGCACAGATCAGTTGTGTCTTTTAAAGTGACTTGATTCGAATCCTTTTCCTCTGATTAAATACTGTTTGAGAAATATTTCATAACTCTAAACAGTAAAGCCTTATCGCTCTGTCTGGACTTTAGTTTTTAGACCTTTGATAACTTGTACTTAAAAGGGCTAATGTGCTACAGCTATTGTGAAACCCTATTTTAAGGGTTGTTATTTTTACGTTTTGAATAAAAAGAAACTCACTATTTTAGTATTCATCTTGGTTAAAAACCCAAGCAGGACGTGCATGATGCAGTTTGCTGCTTTCTTACATATAATCCACTGAGTTTAATTAATGCAACATGGGAAGAGAAGTAAACTGGAGTTGTTTGTTTATTTTTTGTTCCGCTCTCAAACTTTTCTGAGTCAAATCCTGGAAACTATTTTACGTGACTCATGGAGGGAGAATCAATCACAAAGAGTCATTCAAAGATTATCCTTCGACTGCACTTTCACAAAAAACATTACAATTCTGAGCACACGTTATAGTTAGGACACAATAATTACTTGGAATCTGTCTGTCACCAGACTGGGAGTAAATTGTGATAAATATTTCTGGTGTGTTGAAGATCATCTCATGTGCATGTGAAAACTAAACAAAATTGTTTCCATAACAACACTACAGCTGATCAGTGTTAAAAAAGTTTATAACTGTTACTACATGCAGAAAGTCACAAAGGTTTAATTGTCGTCACTACTTGGTGATTCGTTTAGGTTTTACACAGAAAAAAAAAATCTGTTGAAACAATCTGAATAAATAGTAGAAATTTGTTTGATGACATGATCTTTAGATGATGTCAAGTTTCTATTCATGTAAAACCCTCATACACACTCCAGCAGGAAAGGAAACACTGTTTACTTGATCTGGTGATAAAGAACAATGTCTATGTATAGTGATCTAATATACACTGATGCTGGAAGAGAGGAGGTTTGGAATAAGCAGTTTCCAATTTCAGTATTCAGTGTCTTAAAATTGCCTCCACCTTTGAAATATTTGTTACTGGACTTCTTCATTAAGTAGAGTTTGGATATGGAGGTACAGGTTTTAAATCCCTGATGAATTAAAGACTTAATTCCACTACAATGTCATTTTGTTTACATGATCCCAGTTTGGTTTGAGTTGCTGTCGTGGAAGTCGCATTAGGAGTTTTATGTTTCATACTGAATAAACAATGTGAACTCCACACTGATCTCTCTTTTCTTTATTATATTCTTAATTTCTTGTACAAATAGTGTTTCTCTGCAGTAACTTTGCCTTTAATAATCAAATCAAACTTTATTTGTATAGAAATGTTCCTGCTATTTGCAACACAAAGTGCTTCTACCCCCCACCACCATAAATATAATCTAGAGCTCCAAATTAAAAAAAACTTAATAACAAGGTCTAGATATATTTAGGTGATAAATTGGAACAAAAACATCAAACCAAGTGTCATTTCTCTAGTAGAAAACAATCACTATGACTGTACTGAAATATTTGATCCTCAGACATTCACGGTGCAGCTGCAGCTGCTTCAGAAATGATTTGGGTCCATCACTTCTCTTGTACAACTTAGTTTAACATGAAATTAATAGGAAATGAATTTGGCATATTCCACTTAACCTACACTCAGTAGACCTTGCTGACCGAGTCAGTTTTAAGTGGAATTTTACACCAAATTCTGAATATATTCAGAATGAACTACATCAATTACACTGAAAAGGATTGTTGAGTATAACAATCTGAGAACCGCAGATCTCCACTTAATAGAATCAACAAGATTTTAACTTATTCTGGTTGCTTAACGCAATTAAGTGTTTTGTACTTTTCATACAGGCATGCAGCAGTGATAGATATTAGATTCTTTTTACACCCATCTTCCACATTAGTGATTACATAAAGGGAGATCTGGTTCCAGTGCCTCACACAGACACTTTATGTGCACAGGAAAGGCAGATTTTCAGGAATATGGCAGACAAGGTGTTGTACAGCCCACATATGAACTAGGAGCACTTCAGTAATACAACTTAAAACAAAACAAACTGGAACATGGCAAGTATCATGGAGGGGAAACAGAAGAGCTGAAACCCTGGAGTATAAGTAGCAGAGAGGGCGATTGCTGAATGACAGACAGGTGTGCTGATTTCAGATGAAAAACAGGTGTGAGTGAAGCCAAAAAAAAACTGCTGAGCAGATTTATAGGCTGAAATAAAACAATAAAATAACAAACCAATAAACCTTGAATTTACCAACCATGAAAATGCAAAACAAAAAATCCCCCAAATCATGAGACAGTTAGTTAAAATGACAGTGATTAAAGCTGTTTTTAAACGCATCATGTCTAATATAGACGTGCTCTTGGGATTTTACTCTTTTATTCAGAGCAGGATTTTTCTTTAGTTTGTTCATGTGAAAGGCACAAAACAAAAAACACCCAAAGGGTGTCACAATCTTACAAATACCAAAACATGTATCTCACTGACTATTTAAACACATATTTTTAATTGGAATCACACTAAACTGGCACATACAACACATGCGTGACACGTTTTACACGTGATCGCTCACAGGGGACATGTACTATTTCAAGAGAGCTTTTGTTTCAAATTTTTTGAACAACATCAAGTCTCTGCAACTCACGTAAGAAGATCGAGATCTCTGGTGAATGTTGGAAAACGTCTGCAAATTCTAGTCCAGTGAGATACAGACATTTTGAATGAAAATGCAAAAAAGCTGACAGCTGACATCACATAAAAAAATCATGCAATTTATTTAACAATAAATCAAACTTTCTAGATTACTAAAAGGACACAATCTACCTTTAATCACTCTGTTATTATTAGATATTATTAATTTTCATGCTGTGGTAAATAATTTCTTCACTCATGAATCATAAAAATCATATTTAATATAATAAAAAAATGGTGCATCAGCATATTTATTTATTTGTTTATTAACTTCCTCTTGTAATTTCAGACTGATTTAATGTTTTTTATTAGTGTAACAATGTCTCATGACCTGTGTCTCTGTTCTTGTGCACAATCGAGTGTGAGATGTTTGCAAGCTTCTGTTTCAGATCGACTGTGGACAGACTAACACATAAAAGGTTGGGAGTGTGGCCCTTAGGCAAGTGCCTCTGCTGCGGTTTCTGATCTGTGTGTGTGTGTAAGACAGGCAGGATAAAGAGTGTGTATTAGGGAGGCAGTTCACATGAGTCAGGTCAGACAGAGAGACGATTCAAGCTGCTCGGTGGGAGCAGCGACACAGAGGACATCTCTGGACATCTGCAACTGTTTTTCTCAGACTCATTCAGCAGTCAGCCCTCATTTCCTTTTCCATGAACACACACACACATACACACACAAACACATGCACAAATCAGAAATGATTCACTCGTCCCTTTAGACATTTCACATGCACAAAGCAGACACAGGGGACAAGTGGCTATTGAATATTAAGCATGAAATTACAAAGGCAGCATTCTAATGGAGGTGATGAGGTCAGAAGCTGGGATGAGAATCATAAATTAATACTCCTGACATGACAAGCCACTCGCCCTTGGCTCCAGCCAAACCTTCCTCCACTGAAGTCAGAAAGACACCTAAAGAAGGAAATGCTCAATTTATTATTAATGGGAGGGGGGGTCAAAGGATGTCTACCACAGACATGGAACTCATCCAATGTTCCAGATATTTTTCTGATGTGATTACTGTATGCAGAGACAAGCATGTAACCTTGTTGTGTGGCGACATCTGTAGGGTTATTGTTCAATGTTTCACCTGTCACTTTAAAAACTGTTCTTTTTTTTAATCTGTGGATCACAGTTTGCAGTGTATTCCAACAAAGCAACAAATATTTGATTATATTTTTTATTAACATGTTTAGAGCTCATAAACACAGAATTAGAAGAGTAAAACAACATATACCCCCCAAAATTAATCCATTAAGAGACTGACCTTTATATGATTTGAACAAAGGGGGGGTTTTAGGATGGGAAATAAAAAATCATATTAGACTCTTATGTTTCCTTTTCGGGCAGGTTTATTATTACTCAATGTAAACTACACTCACCTAAAGGGTTATTAGGAACACCTGTTCAATTTCTCCTTAAAGGAGAACGCCCGTTTTTTGCAATTGGGGCCTTATTTATTCTGTGAGATGTGTTTTACTCATCATCAGTGGTACTTTTTTGCAATTCGGATTTGTCTCGGAGATTTTTGATTCACACGGCAAACACCTAAACGCCAATAAACGAGAGTCAGTTGGGCCTGCGTTCGCCGACCCTAAATCGGTTTAAAATCAGTTCAAATCCGTTATTTTTTTTAATCTGGCCATTTAGATACTCTATTGTTTATTCCGTTCCAGTGCCATCTTGAATCCTGCGCTCATAGAAATGATAAACTAAGGAAGCTAAGCCACTGCACCAATAGAATGGGCGCGCGGAGAGATGACGTCACTCTCCCGTCACTGTAAAAAANGGGCCTTATTTATTCTGTGAGATGTGTTTTACTCATCATCAGTGGTACTTTTTTGCAATTCGGATTTGTCTCGGAGATTTTTGATTCACACGGCAAACACCTAAACGCCAATAAACGAGAGTCAGTTGGGCCTGCGTTCGCCGACCCTAAATCGGTTTAAAATCAGTTCAAATCCGTTATTTTTTTAATCTGGCCATTTAGATACTCTATTGTTTATTCCGTTCCAGTGCCATCTTGAATCCTGCGCTCATAGAAATGATATTTTTTACAGTGACGGGAGAGTGACGTCATCTCTCCGCGCGCCCATTCTATTGGTGCAGTGGCTTAGCTTCCTTAGTTTATCATTTCTATGAGCGCAGGATTCAAGATGGCACTGGAACGGAATAAACAATAGAGTATCTAATGGCCAGATTAAAAAAATAACGGATTTGAACTGATTTTAAACCGATTTAGGGTCGGCGAACGCAGGCCCAACTGACTCTCGTTTATTGGCGTTTAGGTGTTTGCCGTGTGAATCAAAAATCTCCGAGACAAATCCGAATTGCAAAAAAGTACCACTGATGATGAGTAAAACACATCTCACAGAATAAATAAGGCCCCAATTGCAAAAAACGGGCGTTCTCCTTTAATGCAATTATCTAATTAACCAATCACATGGCAGTTGCTTGAATGCATTTAGGGGTGTGGTCCTGGTCAACACAATCTCCTGAACTCCAAACTGAATGTCAGAATGGGAAAGAAAGGGGATTTAAGCAATTCTGAGCATAGCATGGTTGTTGGTGCCAGACGGGCCGGTCTGAGTATTTCACAATCTGCTCAGTTACTGGGATTTTCACGCACAACCATTTCTAGGGTTTACAAAGAATGGTGTGAAAAGGGAAAAACATCCAGTATGCTGCTGTCCTGTGGGTGAAAATGCCTTGTTGATGCTAGAGGTCAGAGGAGAATGGACCGACTGATTCAAGCTGATAGAAGAGTAACTTTGACTGAAATAACCACTTATTACAACAAAGCATTTGTGAAGCCACAACATGCACAACCTTGAGATGGATGGGCTACAACAACAGAAGACCCCACCGGGTACCACTCATCTCCACTACAAATAGGAAAAAGAGGCTACAATTTGCACGAGCTCACCAAAATTGGACAGTTGAAGACTGGAAAAATGTTGCCTGGTCTGATGAGTCTTGATTTCTGTTGAGACATTCAAATGGTCGAGTCAGAATTTGGTGTAAACAGAATGAGAACATGGATCCATCATGCCTTGTTACCACTGTGCAGGCTGGTGGTGGTGGTGTAATGGTGTGGGGATGTTTTCTTGGCACACTTTAGGCCCCTTAGTGCCAATTGGGCATCGTTTAAATGCCACGGGCAACCTGAGCATTGTTTCTGACCATGTGCATCCCTTCATGACCACCATGTACCCATCCTCTGATGGCTACTTCCAGCAGGATAATGCACCATGTCATAAAGCTCCAATCATTTCAAATTGGTTTCTTGAACATGACAATGAGTTCACTGTACTACAACGGCCCCCACAGTCACCAGATCTCAACCTGATAGAGCATCTTTGGGATGTGGTCGAACGGGAGCTTCGTGTCCTGGATGTGCATCCCACAAATCTCCATCAACTGTAAGATGCTATCCTCTTAATATGGACCAACATTTCTAAAGAAGGCTTTCAGCACCTTGTTGAATCAATGCCACGTAGAATTAAGGCATTTCTGAAGGCGAAAGAGGGTCAAACACCGTATTAGTATGGTGTTCCTCATAATCCCTTAGGTGAGTGTATATGTGCTTATCTAACATAAAGAAGATTCCATTGTTTGGACTGACAGACTAATGTCTCTTTTTGGTTTTGTCAGTGGCTGTTTCACAGAACTTTAGAGTTTTATATTATGTAAAAGTATCTTTACATACAAATCAATTTGTCTGCAAACTGGACGGCGACTATTTGATCACAACTCCTGCCGGGGCAAAAAACTGAATCATCCCTTATTCTGTTACATACCAATGATGTGTTGATGTCACTGGTGTGTGTTTGTGTGTGTGCATGCCCGTGTCTGTTTATGGATTTTTTTAAAGGGGCAAAATTGGCTGAATGTGTTTTGTAGAAATAAAGTTTTTTTACAATGACAACTGTTTAAAAAGTCCACATAAATACAGTTCAGGCAGATAAATCCTGTCCCAGTGCTTTTAAATCTGAATTACAGTATATAATTGGAGCGTTGAGGTTGTGATTGAGAGTACAGTGCTGGGAGTGATGAGAATATCTCTGCCCCAGAGCCTGCAGAAAAACAAACAGAGGGAGCAGGAGCAGAAGAGACACACCAAGGGAGAAACTTTGCAGCTTAAAGAGACCACCCAGACTGGACGGGTATGTTTGAAGTATGTCATGCAGAGTGTGAAGTAAATCACATGTGTAGCAACAGTGCAACTCAAGCTGAACCAGCTCTCAGACATCACTGCATTACATTAACCCTTTAGTGAAACTGTGCTTCATATCAGTCTTTTTTTGTTTGTTTGTTTTTTGGAGTCAATAAAATATAACTTGAACTTTGACCATTAAGAAATATACAAAATAAAAACCTTCAAACATTTGATGTGATTTAATGTGATTTGCCAACTTTAGATAACCGAAAAAGTTAGAATCCTTAAAAAAGACATTACATAGGATTATTATAGGATTATTTGATAAAACAGGTAAACAGCTTTGTTTTCATTTTCTGTAAATTAGGGATGTTTATCTGCCAACCTTTTCTCCATAACTGTCTGATTTTAAAAGTAAAAATGTTTTGAAGATCAAACCCAAGTTGTTTTTAATAAATCATCCTAAATATAAAAGAACGGGACACAGTGGAAGTACTTTCCGGTACAAAGGTATTTTATTTTTGTCAGATTTGAGCTAAAAGGATCCAAGTTTATAGGTAACGGCCCGCAGGCAAGAAGAATCCATGTTCTTATGAAATAAAGCAAGAACAAACAGAACAGGGTACAAAAAGCACAAAAAATAGCCAGAACCACGTGGGTCTGACAAAAAAGCTGCAAACCTGAGCACAATATCTCCTGGAAGGAGTGACAGATGAAGAAGAATAGAAGATTCCTAATGATTACAGGAAGTGTGAAGCAGAGCAAATCGGAGGAGTTGAAGAAAAACAACATCCATAGCAAAACAAATAAGAGTTTTCAGGTCCAGAACAGCTGATTTCAAGGAGCACAATCTTCACCATGAGTTAAACCAAGTGAAACAAGAAGCCATCATCAATGGAGTCTTAAAATCCTTAAACGCCATGACCACCGCAACAAAAAGAAGAAAAAGAAAATAGATCTTACACCACTGGTAACACAGCAGCAATACTTTACACTAACTGAAGTATTATTCTAAAACTGATGTTGATTTTTTTTAAGTAGTGGATGAACAAATGCGGTGGATTTGAAGTGTTAAGAAATGAGTAGAAATGTGTGATACCGTCACTAAACTGAAATCAGAAGGGAAGGAGACATCTTTAGTTGTGTGAGTCAGTGGAAGTTTTGCCAGCAAGTTCCTGCAAAGCAACATCTTTTCTTCCAGCATGAAAGCAATGAGGCGGAAGCACAGAGAAAAAAGTGTATTAAAGAGTACAGAAGATAAAGTGCAACATTCCATAATGTAGCCGCAGCTGAAATAAGATCTTTAACTCTGTTTTTTTTTATCCGCAAAGAACTGGAATGTGATTTGCATCTATGAAAATACCAGACAAAAAGACAAATCCTAAGAATTAAATCAGCTTCACAAAAGTTTAGATATTCAGCATCAACATCATGGTAAACAGCATTCATTAAACTCTGATTAGAGTTCCCTGTCTTGTTTTACAGGAAGCTGAAATGAACCAAAATCGTGGTAGGCAGACAAGCTTGGATCAGCAACAAAAATGTGTGTGTAGTGTATCGAGTTACTGCTGTTACCGAACTACTGAGGGAACCACAGCTCAGTTCCTTTCGCTGGAATATGTTCTACACACGCAAACACAGACATTTCACAAAACACAAGCACACAGACTTGGAGAGATGAAGAATTATGTTTGAGTTTCACAGAAGCAGCTGAGCAGGAGGTCTGAGAAGTGAGAGAGAGAGGACTAGATGACCATTAGCTTGTGTCTAAGAGCATTTTACGGTAAATACCTTTTAGAGAGGAGGATAATAAAAAAACAGAAGAAGTATACGAGATGTAAAGACTGATTGTTGCTTAATGTTTTCTTCTGCCAGAAAAGTAGATGTAGTGATGTTCTAATTACAAAAGTCTATGTCCAGTAGAACCACAAACCCCGCCCCCTTCATCTTTGCTCCGCTGGACAGTGATCATATATCTTCCTTATGAGACTCTGACAGATTGATTAATCTAGTGAGCTGGACGCCTCGGCGATGAGAGCATCTCTCAGATAATGAATCACTGATGAATTACATGAAATAATTTATTTTCCCTGAGACAGAGTAAAGTCATCTGGTTTTATGACTCTGTAGTGCAACTTGCATGTTTTAGTGCAACTTGCATGTTTTGAGCATTTTTGTGTGCTGATCTTTAGTCAGTTTACCTCTAAAGACAGAAGCACAACATGTTGTCTGTTGTTATTGCAAGATTTTGCAAAGTCTGTTATTTTCTACACGGTATGTTTCTTCTTTTCATATATATTCTGATTTCTACTACTACTGTCATTTAGCAGACGCTTTTTATCCAAAGCGACTTACATTGAGAGAACATTTCAACATTTCAAACCACTTTGTGAGATATAGTTTAGGATAACATAAAATCATCTTAAGAAGCAGCAGTTCATATAAAAAGATGGATCCGGTCTTCAACATGATGTCACATTTTAATACGCACATTTCTCAGTAATCCTCCTGAATCCTGCACTCTGAGCAGCTGCTCCACTCTCTCCTGGAAAATGATTGACTGTAAGATAGTGATGTAACAATGTTACAACAGGAAGTGCCCAGCGTGTCCGCGCTGCCACTGCAGATTAAACACACACACACACACCGAGCTATTTTGTAATTTTATCTTTACCATGAATTCAATTTACATGTGATCAGTCATTAATGCAGCATTAAAACATTTGTTCTCCTTAAAATGATAGTAAACAGTGATTAATGCTGCAGTCTCTGTAACAAATAAAAAACAACCTAGAACCCAAGTTAATGAACTCTTTACTTTTTATACCTGTATATCCTGTAAATACATTTTTGGAAACCTTTGAACGTTTGTCAGACACAGTGCCCATAAATGAACTCCGGACTGGAGTTAAAAACACTTCCCTCTGGCCACAGTGACTTCTACTCATTCCAAAATCAGCTCTAACTTTCAATTTTGCCTCAAAACGAAGGTGAGTTTAAAGTAGAAGCAGAAATCAGGTGGAGGATGATTAAAATACTTTATTTGGCCAAGCTGCTTGTGAATTCAGCATGAAGGGAAAAGAGAGACGAACAATTAAAAAAAAAGAAGAAATTGAAAGATAGAGGAGATACGCTGCAACTCTGAGCCGAATACATAATGAATGCCTTGTTAGCAAACACATTTACACACGTTAGCTCCATCACAGCTTTGGCAGTCCTCCCTCCTTCTGAGAGCAGAGCTCCGGTGTCAGACAGGGGAGGTGCGTTTGAAGCAGACATCACCACTTAAGAGTTGGCTTTCATCTGTGTGGGTGGGAGATGCCAGAAATTCAACGCTGGCACTAATACAACAAGAAGGCTCCAACATTGTTGGCTCTCAGTTCGCTAAGAATGTTCCTCGTGTTAGGCTGCTGCTGTAAATGTTGTGTTTTCAGTGAAAAACATGATCCCGTCAGCATTGAGATATGTATGTTTTTAAATAAATAATCAGTGCCATTTTCTGCTAAACTGTAATGCACCTGAATACAAACTATATATGGTTTCACCTTTTTGACAGAGCATTACAATAAAAGGAAAATTATTTGCTAGTTTCACGATCTAAAAATTGTGTGGCATGCAAGAGATACTAAACGTTTCATTTATTGATTTAATGAAAACCTGGAAAAAATGCAAATGTAGCATGTTAGGTATTAGCTCCACCCCTATTGCTTGTGCAGAAAATTAGTGT
The DNA here is from genome assembly GCA_006937955.1 of Pachypanchax playfairii. Classification (NCBI taxonomy): domain Eukaryota; kingdom Metazoa; phylum Chordata; class Actinopteri; order Cyprinodontiformes; family Aplocheilidae; genus Pachypanchax; species Pachypanchax playfairii. Next base: position 139,352 of record SSNP01000003.1, read on the forward strand.
AAAAGTAGCAGATAGTTATCTGCTGATCCAATTTGACAACTGATCACTAGCAAGAAAGAATTACTCTGCAAGATCAAATGTTTTAGCAGTCTGGAATATTTAAAGAGGCCCTTCCATTAAAATGGTTTTTCTGAAGTTTCTGTTGAATATTTTAGCTCCACAGGTGTTCTTACCTTCATAGTGGGTGTGAAAACAGGTCAACAACTTCTCTTTCAGTTTTAATCTCTCAAGATACACAGGTGGCGATAAAACCCGAGTTCTCCCGAGCCCGAACAGCCTGTTACTTACTCGTTAGTATTCGGCAGCTCCCGCAGTTGAAACCACGCCTAGCATGCTGCTGGCTAAAAGCTGTTAGCGTAAGACGTAGCAAACAGAAAGACACGACGTCTGACGTTACCATGCACAGCGGGGCAGAAAACAGTATTCCTTGCTCTCATAGGCTAGTTTGTTAGCCAATCAGAGTCCAGCAAATCTGAACAATGAATATGAACGAGCTGCTGATGAAGCAGTCGAATCAGCCTGACGGAAGAAGCCGGAACCACCCGAATTTTAACGCAGACAGATTGAAAGGTCTGTTAATCAATGTTTCCTGATGATTTTAGATATAAAATGTTTCATATTACTGGTTAATACTTAAGAAATAACCATAAAGTCCTGAAATTTGTATGAAATGGCCTCTTTAAGAAATTGTGCCTTCACAACATTAAAACTCAGTGATCAAATTTTATGAAAAGACCCCCAAACATGTTGTCTTGGTGAATTTGTAATAGTTTACAGTGTTCTTGTTCTTCAGAAAGGAAAGACGTCTTCTCGAATAGTCTCAGGAAGGCTTGTAACCGAAAACATCTGGGCCTTGTGGTTTTTAACAATCCGGGACTAAACTGTCCATTTGTCAGTTATTTATACATTTATAGAGTCACAGTGTGTATTTACATAAGTTGTATGATGTTTGTGGGATTGAATAAAAGAAAAGTCTGCTTGGGTTTAAAAACAGAACAGCAGCAAGTTCAACAGTGTGGCTCATAATGTCCATGACTTATAATAATTATTAGAAATACATGAGTTGGATTCATGTAAACAGTACAGTTCAGTTAGGTAGTTGTTGTGAATTAAACCTAAGCTTAATACATTTTATCTTATAGCCAGAGCATTAATGTGAAAGTTAAAGACAATCAAAGAGAAACTTGAGGATGACATGATGAGATGAGGTGACAAAAAAGCAAAAAAAGCAGAGAGAAATGGAAGGAGGGGAAAGGCACAACATCCCGCTGGTTTAGGAGTTAGATTATGCAATGTCTGGCTTTTGGCCAAACCCCTCCAGTCCCTCATAACCGCAGCTGCCTGATTCGAAGGAGCCTGTTGAGGGAGGAGAGTAGCACATCAGCGTGCACACATCCCCAATCCAAAACTCTTAAATCAACCCCAAGTCCCAGTACTCGCCCCTCACGCTTAAATAACCAGCAATAAACTGACTGATCCTTGAAAATCACTTCATTCTGAGCAGATGTTGACTTCAACTGAAAAATTGACTGTAAAAGAGATTTGCTTGTTGTGAGATTCTAAGTCATAGTAAGTAATAATACTGATGACTTGCTGCAAAATGAGGATGTTTTTGAATCTGAGTGTGTTGATTTGAGAGGAACTAGCTAAACATCAGGCAGGCAGTTGGCAGGCCCTAATAAGAACAGCCTCCTGTTTTTGAGCTGAACTGACTCATGCCACCTTAAGCAAACAGAAAGCACAGACCACAGCCTTGTCCATGAGCACACTGAGGGACAAATGTGAACACACACAAACACACGCTCAGAAGTCAACATCTCACAGGTCTAAACAACCACTCTGGTTTCAGTACCCACATTTCTGTCTACTTCCTGCTGCAGAGTTGGAGCCAAGGCTTCCCAGGTGAAAAGCCTCAAACGTGAACACATTTACCGGATCGTTCAGTGAGATGTGCCCACTGATGAGAAATGCTTTATTGTTTTTCCCAAAAAAGCCTCTAAATACTGTTGGGGTGACACACAAATTGTTATAAAGGAAATCGAATGAAGTGAGAGCATCAGAAAGAATTACATTCAGTGTTTTCTTTGCAGGAAAATGAATTCCAGAAACACACGGGCTGATTAGGGAGTTGGTTCTGTGAGCGTGGAAAGAGCGCCTCGTCAAATAAACATTTCTTTCCTGTCCTTTTGTCAGACGGAGCTCCTGCAGGACCATGTCCGTAAAAGTCAGCCAGGGTCAGTAAAAAAGAAAAAGATGACACAGAAACAGCAATATGGGTGGGAGAGATAGCAGAATTTCTAAAAACAAAAGAGATCTGGTTCTCTTGAGTTCAATACAAAAAACTCAGCGACTGTGAAAAGGGTAGATGGGTGTGGTGGGGAGGGGTCCGGATGCATGGCCAGCAGCATCCGCCAGGGGTAATATTCTGGAGCCTGTTTGAGTTACAGAGCTCTCGTTACCACGGAAACCTCAAAGCCTATTTCCTCTTGCCGCCTGTTGCTCTTGTGCATTTGCCCACCTGCTGTCACATGTTCACTCAGAGGAAATGCTAAGCTTTCAAACACCGTCAAACAACAACACATCACAGGTTTCCATCGACGATCACAAACTCAGGATCACGTGTTTCACTCACACTTGGAAAATAAAAGGAATATGTAACTCTGAACTTTACTTCATTACACTGCTACTGTTTCCCAAACACAGCTCAGATGATGGCCTCCAGAATTTGTAAGTCAGACACCTTTTCAGAACTCTTAATTTTTTAATCAATTTCTCGTCATCTCTGTGCACCACCTTTAGGTTGTAATGTTTAATGCAGTAGAAGGATTAATGTTTTTTACCTGTTTATTGGAGCAATTATGTAAATGTCGGATCCTTATACCTGCTTGATCCTGTTCAGGGCTCCTGGGAGCTGGAGTCCGTCTCCATGCATGCACGGGGAGGACCTGCAAACTCCATTGGCCCCAGCCTTTCTCAAACAGCCAGTAGTTAAACCCAGGACTTTTTTGCTGCAAACCAACAGTGCAACCATCTCTTGCTGGATCCTCATGTCTAATTGTGATTATGTGAATCTCAGGCTTGTTTTTAGTTCCTAAACAGATAGTTGAGATACTTTTTTCATCATGTGGGTAAACAAGCTTTTTAAAACAATCCAGGTAAATTCTGCTCATAGGCTTCAGACTGGTTTATTCTGCCTCACAGCAACTTCTGCCTCAACACTGCTGTGATTATGTATATCTCATTGAGTCTGGTGCCTGAGACAGGGACCGAACATCAGAACTTCTGAGGTGATGAGTCACAAGCCTCGCTCCATTATCAGCCTAACAGAGGGCAGAGAGTCACCAGCAGGCTGCTGCTATCTCCCTATCCTATCTGCTCCTGTGGCAGGTGGGAATGAGGCTGTTCTCAGTTGCCGGCCTTGCTTCGGTTCTCCTTAGTTCGGCCTTTTAGATAGGATGGTGTCGACAGAGATACGGGGGTGGCAAAGGCAGCTCTGCGGACAGTTGGTAATGATGTCCTCTCACACACTGCGCCCTGTGGATAATAGCAAGTGTCGAGGCCAGGTGCATATAGCGACGTGAAGCAGAATAGTCGGCATAACCCAGTCTGAGGTGCTCCAGTCTGAATTGCCTTGTCTCGTCATCTTGGTCCGATTCTGGGCCTGACTACGGGTAAGTCAGTGTAGCGTGTAGCTCATTTCACACTGTGATTCTCTTTCTCCTATCTAGATCTGCTGGCTGCCAGATCGAGTTTAGAAGAACACAATTAGATATTTTTTCCAGATGTGAGGAGAAGTTATTGAAGTGGATAACTTTTCTCTGTACTGTCCTCAGTAGCTGATATCCAGCACTTCAGGCAAAAAATAAATAAATAAAGTTCTTAAATAAGAGCACCTAATGCATATTTTCTTTGATTCTGAAAAACCCGTTCTGAACTAATTACCTTCATTTATCTGAAGATATTTTTAGCTTTAATGACTTTTTCTTTTTTCAGAAGGCTGTGGATGGTTGGAGGACCTACAGCAGATAAAAACCCAGGCTGGACTGTGGCTGATAATGACTCCACACCTGTCAGAGCTCTTCTTATGAATTTCCTCTGTGTGACAGAGAGAAGCAGAGCCACGGTGTCAGCTGCTTCATGGATGAGGACATCATGGAGGCCCGAGAGCCAAATAGCTCAATTACACAGCACTGCTACTTCTGTTCTGCTAACGACAGATTGACTGGTCAAATGGAGATATTTTAGGCACACACACACACACACACCTTACTCTGTGCATCAAGTCCTCAGTTCAGCCTGTCTGCTTCTGTCTAGTTCTGTGTGTGCATATAAATGTGAGTGTGAGTGTGTGTTTCCCCTCCTGTCGGGCCCGGCAGCGGACAGTGCTGACCCGCTAGGAGGAACAGAAAAGGAGAAGGGGAGTGGAAAAGCCAATTAAAGGAAAAATCACTTGTGCGTCTGCTGGAGTGTCTCTGAGAGCCTCTCACGGTTAACCTTTCCTACTGGAAAGTGAGAAAACGAGAGAGGAACGAGGGAGAGGACGAAGAGGAGAAAGCAGCCTGGGAGATCAGGCGTTTCGACTTTAATGGTCCCTCAGTGTTGGAGTGAAGCTGCTTAATTTGCCTTTTCCCTCTCTGGTTGCTTCAGGGTTTAGCTCCTGTCAAGCTGCAGTGTTTTGTGAGGAACACATTGAAAACAGGAATAATAGAGAAACTGAGGAAGTGTGTTGCACGGAACACGTCTTTTGTTTCAAATCACATTGCAGATGGCTGATATTTAAAGTAAATGATCTCAACTTTGCCTGTTGTGAGAACGTGTTTAGTGTGTGTGAGCAACTTGTGTATCTGTGTGCTGTGCATCACAGCAGTTGAGGTGAACACAAATTGGGGCTAAATTAATGGTTTCAGCTGTGTGTGTGTGTGACTGTGAGAGAGGGGGTGCAGGGATTGCAGCTGACAGTGTGTGGCAGCATAAATTGGGGTTAGATTAATGGGATGCAGATCTGCCTCTGTGCTCTGACCCCCATCAGGGCAGAGATGAGCTGTGTGTCTCAATTAACCTCAGCAGCACACAGAGAGGAAACATACAAACACGTACACACAGAAATCAAGATGCTGCTGCCAACCCATCACCATCGCATAAATGCAGCGGATCCTTTCTGCAGACAAGAGCATTAAAAACGCCCGTTTGGAGGTCCTCATCTTCTTAGTTTGTGTTGATTTGAAATTTTCATCAAGACAAGCCTGCAAAGAGAAACCATCCAGTAGTAGCATGCTGTCTCGTCTTCTCTCTAATTATATGCATGGCATGTAGATCCCTGCAGTGCTGCCAGAGTGATTGCAATTAAAGGGACTCCCTCATCCACTCCCCTCCACTCCTCTCCCTGCACGCACCCTCACCTCTCAAGCCCCTCGCTTCATTCACAGAAGGCTGCTGCTCGCCGCTGTAAAGTGGTACCAGCAACACTGAAGTGGTCTTAATCAGAGTTGAGAGTCACAAATATCTTTCTCCTCCTCCTCTTCCTCCTCCTCCACCTCTACTCCACTGTTTGCTGTCTTTCGGTGCTTCTCCCCCCTCAACGCAGCTTTAATGAAGCTGTCGCTTCAAAACTGAAAAGAAGAACGCTAGAGGGAGGAGCAGAGTGGGCTGTTGGTTTGCTTCATGCTCTAATTCCAGCAGCAGAAGCACATATAAAGCTATGTATTTCCCATGCTAGATAGGTTTATAAACAATGCATGCATTATAAGTGATTACATTGTGAACAGCTGTGAGGCAGCACTGTGATCAAGTGGACTCAAGGCCAATGAATGAACTATAAGGTCAAAAGAGAAGTCACTGCTCCCCCTGATGGTGAGAAGCAGCACTGCATGACGTGGAGCAAAGAGATGGATAATACATGAGGGAAGTGATTCTGTGTGGTTGGCCCGTTGACTTGCCCAGATGTTGGCTAATTAACATCGGTGTTAAAGACGCTCTTCATCTGGATGATTAAATAATCAAATAATTAATTCATTAAGCAGACGGGCTCGCGCTGCCTCTTATGATCTCTGGCACACAGCCTGCCAGGTTGGGAAGAAGAAGGCTGAGGGGTTGTGGATCAGACCACTGAGAGAGACAGGAGAGTAACTCCATCTGAAAGGTGTTCTTTAAGCTCAGAGAACTCATGTCATTTCACGCATGCAAAATAATGTGTTTGATGCAGCGTGAACACGTGCAAATGCTCCTAATGTTTCAATATGTTTAATGATCTTCTGGGGGCTCATGAGATGAAGTTGAAGTCAATTGCAGTGGAAGAAAAACGTCCTTTTTTTCAGCTGTGTGCAAATAGAAAGATCGTCTCTCATGTCTTAGAGAAAATATTGCCCCGAGTGACAACAGATAGATAGTCAGATCAGAGACACATGAGCTGAAGCAGTCCAGCAGAGATGTGAGTCCCAGAAAAATGAAGAAAGTGACAAAGAGGTTTCCATCATGCTTATTTTCACTAGGTGGTACCATCAGCTGGGCAGGATGGGTGGGGGGGGTGGAATGGGTTTGGCACTCGGCACTTTTAGACAAAGCCATGTAGCTCACATTTACACACACACACACACACACATACATACACACCCAGGCTTCCGCAGTCCTCATTTTAAACACTCCTTTAGCCATAATCATTTTCATATAATTCACTTTCATACAATTCCTTCTCCTAATCATTATCAGGCCCACTAACGTCTTAATGACTTCATAAATTTAAGCTATAAAAAGTAATGGAGAAAGACAAATGAGATAATTAGGAATAAATCTTAGTGGAAAGCCATTTATCAAAACATGGAGAGGCCCTGAATATTCCCCACCATTAGGCTCTGCTGTAATTAACACGGGCTCTCAGTTATGAAGGAAACCTGGTAGCAGAGATATTAAGATCCAAAAGCCTCACTGTTATTAAATTGACCGATGAATCTGCGACGTATAATATGATGTGGATTATTAGGATCCTTTTTAATTAAAAAGAGCGTTAGGATTTTTTTATATATATATTTAAATTTTTAACGCTTTAATGGTGGCTTGAACTCATCTCTGCACGGTTATGGGGGCAATGAGACGAAGTTGGGGGGGAGAAGGAGAGGAAGGAAAATGAAACATGGTGGGGAAGGAAAGTGCATGAAGGAGTGTGTGTTTGTGTGTGAGAAAGAGAAAAAAGTAATAGCTCACACTTTCAGATTCTCCTCTTGGTGCAGACTGTGTAAGTACACGAGAGAAAATGGTATTCTAATTTAGAGATCTTTTAACTAATGTACATACAGACTAATGCATATATAGACAAGACACTATTAATTTGTATTATCACTAAAAGTGTAGAATATGAGAGAATGATTTGCTCTGATTACTACGAATCTCTTCAGTGCGTGGGTTTTGTTTTGCTTTTTTTTTACATTAAAACTATATTTCCACTCTCTTCCTCTTTTTCATCTTTTCTCTCTTTCATGGACACACATTATCTTTTCCTTTGTCCTGCCAGAACCGTCAGCTTCCACACTCTCAATAAGGATGTCGTTGGAAAAAAAAAAGTCAGGGATTTTTTCCTCTTTCTTCCTTTCCCTTTAACCTTCAGAGTGGTTCAGGCTCTTTAACAATAGACCCCCTTTAAGATTCATTAGATCTCCATTGATTTTCATTCCAGTCCATTCAAATTGTACTTATTCTCCCTGTGACTTAATTTAAAGAGATAATGCAAATGGACTGTTGAAATGAAACAGCCGTTGCAAATTCCAAATCTCATTGTCCGTGAAGCAGCGAAGAAACAAAGCCTCCCCAAACTCACCAGTGTTTTCATTTGGGTGAAAATGTGATTAATTATTTTGATAAAACCACAGAATATGTAGCCTTGAAGTATGATACGCAGCAGAAATAAAGTAATCCCACCTTGACCAGCAGTTACATTTGGTATTTTTTTAAAACATTGTATACTTGAATGCTGCAATCAGACACCAGGCTGCAGCTCCTGCAAAGCCGACTGTGTTTCTGACGAGAGAATACAGAAGGTCTAGTTAGTGGGGTTCACTTGAAAGAATCTTTAAAAGGCATTTTTAGGGTAAAGAAGTCGTCTGCCTCATGCAAATTATCTTCATATAACTGACATGCCAACTTCCTATCACTGACCAATTAATGACCTCTGGAACCAACTTGTGACACATCAGCTGCACTAATTTATACTTGACAGGTCTCCTGGTGCGTGCCGGCAAAGTTCATGTGTGTACGTGTGGTTGTGTGGTTGTGTGGTTGTGTGATGGGTCTCCTCCTGCACCAGTTGAACCCATTACTATAAAAACACAGCTTTCATATACGAAAGCTTGTGCCACCAGAATGAATATATTCAAAACAACACAACTGTTTTTCTGTTTTTAATTCAGTGTTGTGTTTTAGGCAACATACACAACAGTGCCAAACACGTTGAAACAACCCTCTAAATGATTGAATTCAGGTGTTCTTATCATTTTCATGTCCTCAGGCAGAGAACGTTTGGCTCTTAGGAGCTTCAGAACAACGCTGATATCAATGGGAACAGCACAGCCACAAAGTGGTCTCACAGACGGGGGTCAGTACATGCTGAGGCACTCAGAACTCTGTAACTTTCTGCAGACTCAATAGCTACAGACACCTGAATTACATGTAGCCTTTAGAATAGCTTAAGAACATCGTGCAGAGAGTTTTGTTGAGTGGGTCTCTTAGTCGTATCACCTCCTTCTGTTCTTTGTCTCTGCTAAAACTGATCAGAATAATTGTGTTGTAGTAACAATTCTTGGATCAGGAATTATACATCTCTGTCAGGAGAACAGTACTCAGCAGGCTGAACTGTGTCATGTAGGGAGGAGGAGGGATTATGATATGGGGTTACTTCTCAGGTTGGACTCGTCCTCTTTTTTTTCCACTGAAAGGAACAATTTCATGCTCCCAACTTTAATGGGAGAGTTTGATTATGATTCTTTACTGTTCCAACATGGCTGCAGGTGGGTGAACATAGCAGGTCCACCAACACGTGGATGAGTGAATTTGGTGTGGAGAAACTGGACTGGTCTGGTCTGCACAAAGACCTGAACTCAGCCCATGTAGAACTCCTGTAGGTCAAATATGAGTGTAGACTGTGAGCCAGGACTTCTTGTCCAGCATCAATGTCGGATTTTTCAAATGCACTTCTTGAAAAATGGTCAAACATTCCCATAAACACATTACTAAACCTTATGGAGAGCCTTCCCAGAAGAGTTTAAGCTATTTAAGCTGCAAAAGGAGGACCAACTCCATATTGAACCCTATAGATCAGGAATATGTTGTCATCAAAGTTCATGTTCTTTGCCAGAAGTATTAGTGTACATTTCTACAGTGTGTGTTTCTGTGTGGTGTTCCACATTAGTTATATTTTTGTCAACCTAATCTATGCAGCTAACTGTGTTTTATCAGCTTCATCAGCTCCTGTTATGTCCAATGAATCATTTTAGTTTTTATATATCTCTGTCTGTCTCTACTGTATGTGTGTGTGGGTGCGCGTGTGTGTCTCATTCTCTCTCTAACTGCCTTATCAGACTTTTGCACCAGCAGCTCTCATTAGAACATTAATTGAAAAAGTGTAATTAATCCTGAAAGGTGGTGAGACTGGACTCTGGCCAAAGAAGGAGAGAGAGAGCGAGAGAGAGGTGGACAGAGATTTGGGTATTTAGTGTGACCCAACACTGCCCCCTGTTGTTGCTTCACTGTCACTCTGATTATCGCTTCCTGTGGGACAACACAGCTGCTGCTTCCTGTCACACTTCTGTGTTCATTTTTAATTTTCAAACTGAGTTTATAAGGATAGATAGATAGATAGATAGATAGATAGATAGATAGATAGATAGATAGA
>SSNP01000003.1:149238-214238 GCA_006937955.1 Pachypanchax playfairii
GTGTGGTTGTGTGGTTGTGTGATGGGTCTCCTCCTGCACCAGTTGAACCCATTACTATAAAAACACAGCTTTCATATACGAAAGCTTGTGCCACCAGAATGAATATATTCAAAACAACACAACTGTTTTTCTGTTTTTAATTCAGTGTTGTGTTTTAGGCAACATACACAACAGTGCCAAACACGTTGAAACAACCCTCTAAATGATTGAATTCAGGTGTTCTTATCATTTTCATGTCCTCAGGCAGAGAACGTTTGGCTCTTAGGAGCTTCAGAACAACGCTGATATCAATGGGAACAGCACAGCCACAAAGTGGTCTCACAGACGGGGGTCAGTACATGCTGAGGCACTCAGAACTCTGTAACTTTCTGCAGACTCAATAGCTACAGACACCTGAATTACATGTAGCCTTTAGAATAGCTTAAGAACATCGTGCAGAGAGTTTTGTTGAGTGGGTCTCTTAGTCGTATCACCTCCTTCTGTTCTTTGTCTCTGCTAAAACTGATCAGAATAATTGTGTTGTAGTAACAATTCTTGGATCAGGAATTATACATCTCTGTCAGGAGAACAGTACTCAGCAGGCTGAACTGTGTCATGTAGGGAGGAGGAGGGATTATGATATGGGGTTACTTCTCAGGTTGGACTCGTCCTCTTTTTTTTCCACTGAAAGGAACAATTTCATGCTCCCAACTTTAATGGGAGAGTTTGATTATGATTCTTTACTGTTCCAACATGGCTGCAGGTGGGTGAACATAGCAGGTCCACCAACACGTGGATGAGTGAATTTGGTGTGGAGAAACTGGACTGGTCTGGTCTGCACAAAGACCTGAACTCAGCCCATGTAGAACTCCTGTAGGTCAAATATGAGTGTAGACTGTGAGCCAGGACTTCTTGTCCAGCATCAATGTCGGATTTTTCAAATGCACTTCTTGAAAAATGGTCAAACATTCCCATAAACACATTACTAAACCTTATGGAGAGCCTTCCCAGAAGAGTTTAAGCTATTTAAGCTGCAAAAGGAGGACCAACTCCATATTGAACCCTATAGATCAGGAATATGTTGTCATCAAAGTTCATGTTCTTTGCCAGAAGTATTAGTGTACATTTCTACAGTGTGTGTTTCTGTGTGGTGTTCCACATTAGTTATATTTTTGTCAACCTAATCTATGCAGCTAACTGTGTTTTATCAGCTTCATCAGCTCCTGTTATGTCCAATGAATCATTTTAGTTTTTATATATCTCTGTCTGTCTCTACTGTATGTGTGTGTGGGTGCGCGTGTGTGTCTCATTCTCTCTCTAACTGCCTTATCAGACTTTTGCACCAGCAGCTCTCATTAGAACATTAATTGAAAAAGTGTAATTAATCCTGAAAGGTGGTGAGACTGGACTCTGGCCAAAGAAGGAGAGAGAGAGCGAGAGAGAGGTGGACAGAGATTTGGGTATTTAGTGTGACCCAACACTGCCCCCTGTTGTTGCTTCACTGTCACTCTGATTATCGCTTCCTGTGGGACAACACAGCTGCTGCTTCCTGTCACACTTCTGTGTTCATTTTTAATTTTCAAACTGAGTTTATAAGGATAGATAGATAGATAGATAGATAGATAGATAGATAGATAGATAGATAGATAGATAGATAGATAGATAGATAGATAGATAGATAGATAGATAGATAGATAGATAGATAGATAGATAGATAGATAGAGGAATGGGGTCACTATTGCTCTTTTCATCTAACATACTTTAACTGCATGTTAATGGTTTGTTAAGTGTTAACAGCCTAATTAAACAGCACATTTGAAACGTTTAGTAATAGTTTTATTGCCATGTGGCATCAGATGTTCTAATTTTGTAGCTTACACATCATCTTGTGATGGTCAGTTTCAAACGCCCACGTAAATCCGTGAGAATTAAGCGACCGAGCAGAACGGGGAAAGAAACAGGGAGGGGGTTTTAGCTGAACTCCCTGTGGCGAGGAGGAGGAGGATGGAGAAGCCAAAAGTGAGAGTGGAGATGGAGAAGCTGAAGGCCTGCTCTATTATTCTAATCCTTGGTTGTGTCTGGGTGACCTTTGGAGGGATGATTGTTTCTCATTTAGGAGTGTGAGGTGTGATCTTCCCACCCGTTTGATCCCACTCACCTGACCTTTGTAAATTGGCTGTTAAGCATATCACAACTCGACCCTCGTGCCTCACACATGGCCTGTTAATACACAGCAGCGGAGCAGCTGCAGCCTCATAAGTATTTAGGCACTTAAACTCACACATATGCAGGAGGTGCACACATGTTTCTGAAGGGAATTCAACTCTTTTTGATGTACTTGTATTTCTATGGCATGACATTTGTTCTGTCATAAAAAAAAATGAAGCTATAACACAGTAGGATTTGAGATTGTCCATTTTTATCAATCACATGTACACACATTTGCCATACAGTGATTATAGATTTCATTGCATAGGAGCACTTTCAAAAAAGCCAGGGTAAAAATTAAAAAATAAGAAACACAATAAAATTGCCCATTGTGCCGGTCACCTTTCCTTGGCTTGGTTAATGGGTGGCAGCATTGAATGGCAGCGAGGTGATTTTTCCATCAGGCTGATGAGTGGAGAATTAAAGCCCACAGCATGGGGTCTGCAGCACCATTATAGAAGGAAGAGGGTCTGAATTCATTTGGCCTGGCCACGATTCTAATTAACAACTCAATCCCACACAGCCACACAGAGGGAGACAGACAGCGACGAAGGAGGAAGGGAAAGAGAGAGAGAGAGAGTTATATCTCCTTTTACTTGTGTGTTGGTGCAGAAGAGTCTCCTGTTGTTCAGGAGAAAAGTCAGAAAAATTGGTTCATCTTTAATCACATTCCAGTTTTTTCCCTTAGTCCCAGATTTATTTTAATGTTTAGAATTCGTCTACATTAAGAACAGCTCTGTGTTTTTTCCTCCCCTGCAGGAAGTCATCGCGCACTGCGTGCTGTCCGCCGCACCGTCAGCTGTGCTTCCTGCAGTTGCCTTAAGCTGCAGGCTTACGGGGGACATTTCCCTGGATTAAAAGGATGATTTCATTAGCCTCTGTGGGTATCAGGTTTCATTTTAGGGATTAAATCCTGCAGATTAGAGACCGGGGCCATTCTCCAGCATGTCATTAATATCTAATAGCTCAGGAAATGTAATTTGGAAAGCCTGTCTTTATGATTACTGAGCAAATGTGTGCTTTGCTCTTTAAAACCATAAATTGGGCTTTGAACACTGTTTCGGAACAGAGTTGTGGCCTCACCCCCGGAGTAGGGTCACGGACGTTCTGGGAAGAATGCTTCAGGAAGGTCAGCAACTTCCTCTTTACTGTTGATCAATTTCCTCCAAAACTCAGAACTGGTTCTGAAGCTGCGACAGGTCACAGAGCTCAGCTGGTCTTTGTAGGTCTAAAGGGAGAGTTTGCAGCAAGCAGGATGTTTTCTTCTCTCTTCTACACCCCCTCACAGGACACTGTAACGTGCCCTCCCATCAGCTTGTGCCAGGCCCGGGCTGGGCTGGTTCCCACTGAGGCCCCATCTGAGAGCTCTGTGCCTGCTGTCAGTCAGAATGCCCTACAGCAGCCTCCCTCACTGATGAAGTATGGACAGTGGAGAACAAGGTGGGCGCAAGGGGAGCCGGTCGACTTAATGAGCCAATTTCTCAGATAATAAGATTGCTGGATATGCTAATATTTCTACCTTTAGGAGATAATTATGATGTAGAAGATAGAATATTTTATCTTAAAGCAACAGTGTTCTGGTCCCAAACCTATCTCTTGTTTTTGGAGTTTTTTTCATGGTTTTGTTTTGCTTTTCTTGTCATGGACAGTTTAGTTGGGTTTTCTGTATTTGAGCTGTGAAATGGCAGAAAAACAATATGAGAAAAGCCTTGATGCTTTCAGAGTGTTGTGTGGTTTTTTTGGGGGGGGGGCTGAGCCTTTGATCACACCAAGGATTTGACACAAGGAGGAGAAACCAGGGACATTCTGCCTTCATAAATATTTATCTCATCACTTCAGGCTAAAAAAAATCATCCCAGAATTAAAAAAAAAAAAAAGCTTTCAATTGATCTTTATTGTTAATTGACTCAAAAGTATACTATTAGGATGTGAACAACAAAAACATTGTTCGTCCTTATACTCTCACTAGCCCCCTAGTTTTTAAATCTCTTGTGTTTTAGTTTCTGATACAAACTTATTTTTCTATCCTCGGGTTCTTCTAACAGCTCATTGGTAACTGTTGTTTTGTCTTGAACTTCCTTATCAGCACAAATTCCCCTCCTCTAATCCCCAAATGAAGCGTGCTCTGACACCTTGATGGTTTTTAAATGAAGGATGATAAAACAGGTTATTGAAATGATCAGTGGCCGGATCCAAGCAGGTAAAGGGGCTGGACGTTACAGCGGTCCTGCAGTTTGATGAACGTATAAGAGAAGAGGGTAAATAGTATTGAGGGGTGTCAGTCTGACTCAAACGCTCTCTCTCTTCTCTGTGTTGTACCATTTTAATTAGACTGTAACGAGCTCAATCATGTAATTAAGAGCTCAGCTAGAAAAGAAAACAAGTCAACCATTAGCAGATTAAACACACAGATGCACACATTAAAAACGTCACAAGCAGGTGACATCATGCCTGTTTCAAAACTTTCACTGTCTGAAGAGAAGAATCTACTTTATTTACTAAAAAAGAAGTTTTTCTTTTAGTATATAGTATATTTATATACATATATAAATGCATGTTTTTGAGCCGGAGAGAGTGATAGATATCCCTGGAGTGTCTTGTCTCACTTTTTCATTCTTACTTTCTTACAAAAAATGTAAAGTGGCAGTGACAGCACAATCATTTTAATTCTATAGAACACACACACACACACAGTCGAGGAGAACAATGTATAGAAATCTCTTTATCAGTCGGGTGTGAGCTGCTCCCACACCTGCTCTCAGTCAGCGCTGCTTTCCTTTTGTGTCTTCTTCCCCTGTCAGCGTCGCTTAATAGAATTCATGTATATGTAAAGACTCGCGCATCCATTATGTACAATAAACGACTTGCTTTATCGACGACAGAGCCTGCTGAGTGGCACAATCCTGCACCAACACACCATACCCAAATTAAATTTATTTAGTTAGGCCTCCATTCAAAGCCACTCATGTAAACGATCATGTTACACTCTGATGTGAATAACTACAGGCAGGAATCTAATTCATTTCATATTCACAGCACTGCCGCACCCAGACCTCTTACAGGGGGGGGGCCCTCATATCAGTAAATTGTCAATTGTGGATGCTCTGCCACGCGGCATTACAATGCAAACAAGGTTAGTTTTCAAACACCTGATTTGAATACGCTCAACAAGGAAACATATCAGCCGGAGCTGCTTCAATGGGTTTTTTGTATCGCTTCCAGGAGAGGTGAGGTGGAAGGAGGTGGTTTGGTTGGTGGTGGTGGGGAGGCACAAGGAGTGAGGGAGGGAGGAGGAGCAGGGACACTGTTGCAGGCCGGGTGATGCTGGGCCGATAGCACTAGAGGAATGGCAGTTAATTTGAATATGGCACCTCAAGCCACTATGATTATTATCATCACCGAATCAAGGAAATAAATGAGAAGAGGGGCTCCAAAAATAGCATTCAGAGCCTTTTGTGCATAGCAGGTAGGCCCAGTGAGGGGGTGGGGGGTAGGGGGTTTTGGGGGAGGGGGGGGGGCAGGGATAGTGTTCAGTAGCTCATTATCCAGGGCTGGGCTGAGGGAATGGAGGGATTGAGAGAGAAATTGCATTAATGTGACCATGGACTCTCTTTTCATAAGCATCCCTTGCTCCCTCTCTTCCTGCCCCTTTCTTCCTCGCTGTCGCTCACTCTCACTATATGCCCTGTTTAATTTGTGTGCCAGCGGGAGGTAATTTAGGCATGCTGCTGTCACCTGTGATGAGGCCTGAGATACGGGTGGGAATGGTGAGAACAGATTGAAGCTCGTGACGCTGAAGACCTTTCCTTTCACTCTCTTCACCCCACCCATCCTCATCATCTTGTCACCTCCATTCGACTATATTTCTTCATGAGCGCTAATAGCACTCTTTCAATCTCTCTCTGTCCTCTTTGAATAGCGCACACCTCCAACCCTGCGTGTTTCTCCAACCCAGTATCTCTTTATGCTGTCTTTTTGAGCCTCACGCCCCCCCCCCCACCACCACCACCTCTCCGTCTCTCAGTCCTCCGTCCACTCGCTCCAACTCCTCTCTGTCTGAGAGGAAGTGAGACGGTGTTGGTGAGTCATCATGGCAGTCGTTTGATTCATTCTGCTTCAGGCTTTCATCTCCCCGGAGAAATTACCAGTCGTTTTAATCGGACCCATGTCTCTAATTCATTAAACATCCCCACTCTGACAAGCGCACGCACATACACACGCTTGAAAACCTTTTTGAGCCTGATGGCTACCTTCACTCAGTCACCTCCGTCTTTGGTGTCAAACGGCGTTTAACATCCCTGTCAGTCACTCATATTAAGAGGAGAGCTGAAGGAGAGAGAGAGAGAGAGAGAGAGAGAGAGAGAGACAGAGAGAGAGAGAGAGAGAGAGAGAGAGGAGGGTATTTAGCTTGCAACTCATTTCTCTTCACTTCACAATCTTTCAGTACTTAGTCCTCTCTTCTATATCATCTGTTCTTATCTGTCTCACTTCTTCACTTCTTTTCTCTAAAGTCCTATTTTCTCTTCTTCCAGGTTTCCCTATATGAACTAGTTTCAGCTCATAAACAAGGATGTGGTTGTATTCTCATCACATGCAGCACGGGAGCTTAAGATGATGATAAAGTCTGCATCTGTATATTCTGTATCATTAATGTTAAGAACACTTAGAAGCACCAGTGTAGATGTAGCTAAAGAGTTTTACCTGAGAGCCCACAGGTTCTTGGTTTCAGTCTTTACAGGAAACACTTTGTTTTGGAATTTCCCCAACAGGAATATGGTGGACAGTAAAATCAGAGTTGAAGCTGCATTTATTTCTTTTTGGACACATACTTGAAATGTTTATTTACTGTAGTTGCACATCAGTGTCAATAATAATGAAGATACAGCATTACAATAATTAGATATTTGTTTTGTTTTGTTTTGTTTTGTTTTGTTTTGTTTTGTTTTGTTTTCTTTTGTTTTGTTTTGTTTTGTTTTGTTTTGTTTTGTTTTGTTTTGTTTTGTTTTGTTTTGTTTTATTTTATTTTATTTTATTTTATTTTATTTTATTTTATTTTATTTCATTTTATTTTATTTTATTTTATTTTATTTTATTTCATATAATTGATGCTTTCTGCAAGGACATGAAGTCTCCATCCAGAGCCTTTTCGATGTTGCCTGCCAGCTTTCTCTTTGTCTGCTTGTTTAAATGGCCTGACTGTCTTCAGTCTGTAGATTGTCAAGGTTTTTTCGCGGAGGTGTCAGCTTTTTACCCGCTTGTGAAATAGGTTTGTATTGTGATGCTGTTTGGGACCACATAACTATTCAAATCAACATGCTTTCTTTACGGCATAGATATTTTTTTCTCCCTAAGTAACATATGACTGTTTTTTTGTCCTGATGGTCCTTGAATTTTATTAAAGTTAATTGAGATGTTAAAATGTTTCCAGGACTCTGTCTACACAGACTTTTATTTTTTAAAGCTTTTTCATTAACTCAGTTATACACAGCTGGTCCATTGTATGTGTTCATTTCCCACATGTATGGGTTTGCTCCTTCTCTAATTCAGGTTTGTCATGAATAAAGCTTTAAATCAATGATAACCATTTGGTGGAGGGATTGAATTTATGTCAGCGACACATTTTAACGAACAAAAACAGGCTTAAAAAAAGTCCAAATATGTGACAAAGACAAGAAATACCAGCAGCTGTTTGAGTTCAGTGTGAAGAAGAAGAAGAAGAAGCTGCAGCACAACAAAAATGAAGAAACCCAACTTCCATGTTTTGCTTAACTACAGGGTGAATCCAGACTGAAGGCACTCTGTGCTGTTTGACACGGTTTCTCTAATGATCTGATTGTGTGAATGAAAACGCAAACTTTGGGTCATTGTCTTTACTCCTGGTGCTTTTTATTTCCTGCTTGTTTACTGCGAGGCTAAAAGCAGCCATGAGATTATAAAGACCTGACAGGCAGCTTGCTAATAGGGGTTGAGTTAAGGGAGGGGAAGTTAGAGGAGAGCAGAGTGGGCCACCATGTTGGAGCTGACAGGGACATCAGGAGAGACTTTAATTGGCTCTTTACATGAAGGAGAGTTTCATGGTGTGTCAATCGTCCAAACTCGTCCTCTCCTCACCTGACCTCTCCTCCCCTCTGCCGCCTCTTTCTTTTTCTCCTCTTTTCTTGGCAGAAAGCGGTGATGGGTCACTGATCAGGATTAATGATCATTCTGACTCTTTCTCTCCTTCCTTTTAGAAATTTTTCTTCTCGCATCCTTCCTGCGAGAGATCCGCGATACCATACAGTCAACTCCAGAAGTGATCAATTAAAATATTATTGAGACAAATTTACTTCACAGAAGACGAAACAAGCACGTCTTTAAGTACTTTCATGCCCACCTCACCCCTGTCGCTCCAACTTTCCTTCTTAAAGATTTTTGAAAGAAAGCAAAGGTGTTCAGCTGACAGCAGGCTCTAGTGATTAAGTCTTTTCATTGGTTAATTAGCCCCTACAGCAGTTGCACGCGGTGAAGGCAAACAAGGACTGACTCACCAAACGATCAAAGACGAAGCCTGTCAGGAGGCTCAAACACTCCCTGCACCTGTGGGACATTCAGACACATACACACACAGACACTCATAGTTTTACCTGTGGGACAGTCTCGCTATCTCGGTCTCACACAAACACAGGCACAAGCTCTCTCATCGACTATAGTACCTGTGGGAGATTCCCCAGTGGCTCTTATTCGAGCTGAAGTGCTGCACATTCACACAGGGACACATTTCAAAAGAACACACACACACTCTGAGATACTCTGAGATCCTGGCACGTATGGGTGAACACACACACACACACACACACAAGCAGACTTAATCAGTCCTGAAAAGAGGCCATGAGGAACAGACGACGAGCTCTGTTATCTGACATTATCTCCTCAAGAGAATATAGATTTTTAAAGATGAGCTGCAGGTGTGGGTGAAATGTCTTAAAGGCAGATTTATTACTGGATATCTGAAAAGTCTCTTTTCTACATCAACTGATGCGACCGAATAAAAGCAGCCTCAAACAAAAAGACAAACAATATGTGTACATTTATGCTTAGCATCCAGGATTTCTAAATTCTGTGTTGGTGAGGTTGAACCTTCAGTCATCAAAAAAGTTCAAATTTTAACTTTCTAATTAATTACTTTCCTAAACATTTTCCTAATAAGTTAATTATAATGTGCCTTGTTTTTTGTGCAGCCTATATATTATTTAAATGTACGCTACATGACGATGAAACTCGACACTGGCCATGTTAAGATTTACATCTACAATTGGATTAACTGGATGAACATTTAGCAACTAATAGCTTTAACTGGCAACTGCTCGGTAGCACGACTGGGTAAAAAGAAGCATTTTAGAGAGGTAGAGCATCTCACATGTAAAGATGGGCAGATATTTCAACAATCTGAGGAAAAATGCAACTAGAAATTGAGCAACAATTTGAGAAACATGGTCCCCAACATACGCATGTGAAGACTTTGAAGATCCAACCATCTATATTTTCAAAAGAGTAACAGTGTGAGCAGCTTACACATTTGGAAAGGAATCATCAATGCTGAAAAGTACATAAGCAACATCCGCTCTTACCTTGTCAACATCTCTTTCAGGGAAGGTCTTGCATATTTCAGGAAGACAATGTTAAACCACATACTGCATCTTCACAACAACATAACTTCACAAGAGACGTCTGTGTGTCTCCTAACAAGAAAAATAAAATGCAACATTATAATATTCCAATGACACAAAATAAATGTTTTGCCATTTATTTTTTACATAAACTTCATAGACAACAGAATACACTGATTACCTTCTTTTTGAGCATTAATATTGAAGGCTGACATTTACAGAGTGATTGTTTAGACTGGGAATCCTTTTTGTGTTTCATTTGTAGCGTCTTTTTTTCTATAATTGTGAAAAAAAAGTGAAATAAATGTCAATTTGCTGAGAAAGAAATTACAAAATATGATACCTAAACATATTTATGTAACTATATTACTTTTAAACCCATCAGATAATTACAAATTTGACATTAAGGAGATACAAAAGCTGTTTTTGCAGTTTGATTTGTGTTTTATAGAATAGATTGAGCATGTGGGAGATGGAAGAGTTTTTTTAGAGAATGTCTGTGATGGTCTGTGGTTGCAGGGTTTCAGTCCTATAGGCAGGATTGTTTTTAAACAGAAATGATCATTTGATCCATTATGAGTAAACCAGATTCAGCCTGTTACATTTTACTTCTCAGACTCTGCAGACTGCTTCACAGCTGTGAGTTGTTATACCTTTAATGATTTTACACATCAAGGAATTTCTCTTTATTTCTTAAACTCAGTATAAATCCTCCATATTCTGCCAACATGTAAATGACGTGTTTAAAATACGTGCAAAAGATGGGCAAGATTTTTTGTTATATATTTTGTGTTATAATATTAAGAGAGTAGAAACCGACCATCAGATCAGGTCTCCTTCTTTTATGTGTGACTGATTGCACGTGGAACAGTTGTGAAGCAGCCAACGTTTTGCAGCGTTCTGTTACAGAAAAAACATTTTTGGTAGTTAACCCACTTTGTACAAGCCTGCAGGAGATGCTGATCAATCTGCCACGGTGACATTTGTGACAAAATAATAGTTTCAGGTTCTGATTTTTTTTTAATGCTCTTGATGGGCATCACAAAAGAAGGAGCAGACTGAACTTAGCAGCCTTGGTGCTAGCTGCTGCCCCACAGCACTAAAGAACAGTAATGGTTCTAATTCCAATAAAGAGAAAATCCAAGGTCACACTGTGAACTTCCTCCCCATCAGAAGACCACAAAGACTGGCTGCAAGAGTGCATAATATCCTCACAGCTATTTTTACCCTCAAATTAAAATCTATGACATGTTGAAATGACTGCAGTGTGCAAGAGGGGTATTCAAAGCAGACACTAATGACGCTTATTAATGGCGTGAATGAAGTCTTGACAGGTCGTGTGTCATTCGGCAGGCAATGCTCCACTGGCATAATAGCTAATGTAAGTGGGGATAATTATATATATTATACCCTGTCTTATGGTATTTTGGCAGGAGTATGAGAAGCCAGGCAGTTAGAGAGAGGAGAGTGAAAGCGTTTGCTCTTTTTGAGACAGAGATGTGCACGCGTGTATTTGTGTGCACACATGCATGAATGTGTTCACCCCCATTCTCAGCAATGGTCCAGCTGTATGCGACAATAATAGTAAGACAACAGCACCAAACAGTGGCTGAGTGACACACCTGCATAAACAGATAGATAGGCAACAAAAAGTTCTGTTGTCACAGACAAAATGTTTGAGAGGGTCAAATTAAGTAAATAGAACAAATGGCTGTCCTCGAATTAACAAGTGTAGAGCCCGTCGGGTGTGGGATTGATAGTGTTGATGTGTGAGATATGATCCTTTACTCTTCTCCTCAAAGATGCAGAAGCGAGTAATGACCAATAAATTGCTGCTCAAGGCCTGAAAAAGCCTCCCAGATAAGAAAAAGAAATATGGAGGAGAAGAAAACAGCTATTAATCATGTGGTTAGAATAGAAACATTGCACAGGACAAAATTAAAACCAAAGTGAGGATTTTTTTGTCAGTATTTAATTAGTTTTTTTAAATACTTGAAATTTAAATATTGTCATTTTAAAATATATTTTTTAAATGTGTTGCAGAAAGTGTTTGAACAGTAATTATTTCCTCACATCAGTGATGCAAGTGTTTAATAATATAGTGAAAAAGATCAGAAAGAGGCGACAATGTAAAAAAAATATATAAAATCAAAAATAAGTCTTTTGGTGATGAGGTTAAAATCTAAATTATCTGGCGTGCCTGATGGTTCACCATCTTTCAGCTGTTTTTTTTAAGGCTCGGTGTCTGACTGATCTGGTTTACTGGCAGGTTTAGAGTAAAGCTGAGGCGAACCTTTAAAGAGACTTGAAATAGATTAACTATACATGTATATATACACATTAAATTAAACAGGCCTCTTAACCTTTATGCACAATAGTTATTAGTAATTATTTTCCAGTTTCCTACTCTAATATTTTAAATGTGAATTTAAAAAAATGGAAATGAAAAAAAAAAACAGCTCACATCTGTTGAGTGTCAGGGGCAGAGGGTGGAGGGGTTGGAGGGGGTGGGGGCCGTCAGGTCTTGCTGCGTGGATCCTACTGGATCTCTCCTCTCTGTGATGTTAGAAGAAGAGAGTTGACTAATTGGGGGCCCGGCGGTAAAAAACTGTTCATTAAGCTTCTGCCTCTTGGTCCCCTTACCACCACCCTACACTCAAGCCCCTTGCCTCATTTATCTCTGTATTTACTCACCCCCCTCATGCCCTAACACAGGACCTGGGAACTTGCGAAGGGTTCAAGTTAGAACAAGGGGAAAGGAAAGAAGGATAAGGGAAGGAGAGGAGAGGTGGAAGAGAAAGAAGGAGGAAGGGTGGGGGGGTAACTTATGCTCAGTGGGAATTAACAAAGCACTTAGTAATTAAATCTAAATTGACATTCTGGTAATTAGCCTCTTGATTAGGAGCAATAACACAATTAGCCAACCAGTCTTTGCTAATTGTTAATTAGTATAAGCAAAGTTATTGTATGTGTGGCAGAGGGAGGCATGTAAAAGAACAAATGTTAATCTGTCTTTCTTTCAACTGCTGCGTCCCCTCTCTTTCTTCTTCATGCCTCTCTATTGAGCTACAGGTTCATTACCTTTTTTTTTTCCTCTCTCCACCAAAGCTGCATTCAGAGGCAGCAGCCAGTAATTAGCTGAAAGTCTTATCGAGGATATCATCAGAGAACAGGCTGAGCCACTTGTGCTGAAACATCTCCATGTCTTTCTACCTTTGGTGAAACATTCCTCTTCTTCGTAACTTGTCATACGAGGATGAGGGTCCTGTTCTGAATAAAAATGCGATGTGGATTAAATACAATCATAAAAAGTTGGGGGGGGGGGGGCACAGTGCTGGAGATGAATCTTAAGGAGATGTAATTCATCTAAAAGGTTTTGCTTGATGAGGCCGAGGAATGAAACACATCATCGAAGGGAATGCAGACGGAAAAGATGAAGGGACAATAAAGACGTACCAGGGAGTTCGAGCTCCACTGAAACATGGACTATTTTCATTTACTTTGTGTTCCCAAGTCCAAAGTATAAGTGGAGGCATTATCTGCAAATCTGCACAGAAACTAAGAGTTTCTTGACTGATCTGTTCACCTGTAAAAACACAGACGTTCTACAGTAAACAGTGACACATCATTAATCTACTGGAACACTCCATAAACTGGTCGAGGAGGGAGAGGATATACAAACTGACAATTCGGTTTTTCTTTGTTTTTGTGTGTGTGTGTGTGTGTGTGTGTGTGTTTGAGGGACAAACACACAGGAACATGGACATGGCTCCAGATAAAGCTGATCTCCCAGCGTAAATATTTGGCAGCAGGATGAGCTGCCCAAGAATGCATCGAAACATGAAATTAACCAGGAGAGGGAAGGTGCCAGCAGAGTATTAAAAAGCAAGAAAAGAACATCATGCTTGGAGTGGAGCAACAGAAGAAGAAAGAGGTTTAAAGAAATGCTTCCTGCCGATGTAAAGAAAAGAAGATGCTTTACAAGGAAACCTTAGCTGCAACGAATTTACTCATTTTTAATTATTGAAATGAAAATTGAACATAAGAAATGTAAAAGAAAGTGTGATAGTGGGTTGTGAACATATAGAGGTGTTACAGGCTCTGTCTTTGCCACAGCTCCTGCAGTGTCCCACCCACTGTGCCTCTAATTGGATCCTTATTACCAAGCCAGCCTCTATCCCAGGAATGATGGATTCACACCGCACAGAATTCCATTAATCATCCCTTATTCAACAGTCCACTCCGAGAAGAGGGCAAATTCATTTCTTAGCATGCCGCGTGGCCACCCTAATGAATATTCATGAAAGGAAATTTGGGGTCAGGCCTAATAAGGGAGGTAATTTGTAATTTGTGCTGTTCCCACTCGGGTCTTGTTCGGCAGGTTAACCTACAGAACGTGTGGAACAGACAGCAGAACCATGAACGCACCACAACCCACACTTCAAAGACAGTATTTTTACTACTGCTAAAAAGTTCATCTAATTTACACTCTTACTTTTGTCTGATTCTGTAATATTAACAAAATATTGAGAACTTTATAGCTAATTACATTAAAAAACATGTTTGTGCTTCAAACGTTTGAGTCAACTAAAGCATCACACAGGAAGTCAATGAATGTGCCACACTAACCTCTAGAAGACTGAAGCGTGACTTTTATTACAGTCAAAATAATAACAAAAAAACATTTTTGTCAAAATCACTACTGTTTTTTTTTTTTTTTTACAGCTGGAATAAAACAAAGAGTAAAATGATGTGTCCTTTTTGCCAGACCAAATAAGCCCCGTAGACTGTTGAACACTTATTGCAAAAAAAAAAAAAAAAAATCCCCTTTTTTAAAATAAAACAGTCACTTTAAGAGAAAAATAACAAGCTCCTCTGCTTTGCTTTCACATCACAGCACTTCAGCCCCAAAAGCATTTTATTACTCCTTCTGAAATTATGCCCACCTGGCATCACTTAAAGTCACTTAATTAATAATTTATCAATACATTTGAAGTGATTAAAATTCATGACCAGAAAGTGTTTTTAAAATAGTGCACCCTGCACCCTGAGGGTGTCCAATCAGTGAGCCGCGTTCGTTAGATCAGGAAGGAATAATTAATTGTACCTGAATGTTTAGTGGGGTCAGGCGGTGGGGGCTTTATGTGTGTGTGTGTGTGTGTGTGTGTGTGTGTGTGTGTGTGTGTGTGTGTGTGTGTGTGTGTGTGTGTGTTCAGACATATATGTGTAGATTTAGGATGGGGATTGTTAATGACAAACACTTTCTGGCTTTAGATCCAAACAGAAGTAAATACAGAAGGCCACATTATTCCACATGTATTTAATGTGTTTGTATACCACAAACACACACACACAGATTAATGTACACCTCTAGCAGTACCCCATCATTTTTTCTGCATCCCTGTCATCACCTTCAGCCTTTCTTTTTTGTCTCCATCATCAGCCTCTCTCAGAAAGCAGAGAGAACCTTTGAGATGTAGACTTAATGTTAAAGGTCTGTCACTCATGACAGAAACACATACATGATTACCACCTAGAGGGCTCCTCACAGGGTCAGAGCAGAGATTTGTGCACACATACACACACACACACACACACACACAGAGACACATGCTGTGCAAGTGTACCTGACATAGACGTATGAAAAATAAAGCCCCTTTTCTGGATCCATAAAGCATCTAAATAGATTTAGAAAGTGATCTGTGACACACCAGTATTTTAAGTTATGCCTTGTTTTATTTTTACTGATTTTGAATTCACAGGGGAAAATAATTGGATATTTCTCACATGTCTTCTTTAAGGGATGACTGTTTCCTTGACAACATTGTCAACAAATAATACCTTACCTGTTGTATAGTTTGCTGACTGAAGGGAGAAATAAAGTTTAGCCCCTGATACTTAGAAAAACAATATTTTTGACAAAATATTGGTTGTAGCTTCAAAATGATGAGTGATGAAGGGATATTGTCAATTCATGTTATAGGACTTTAAGATTTTTATTTTATTTTATTACATTTTTTTGCTATTTTTTTTTCGCATAAAAATGAAACAAAATCCTGTAAATTCTAAAACAAGTATGGAAATTTCTTAAAGATGTTGTATCCTGCTATTTTACACCTTTCAACATCTGAGATAGACACATGATAAAATCTTACCTTTGGTGTAATGTAGTCTTCATTTATTCTACAATATAACTTATAATCTCGAGTTATTCTCCAACCAGGAACTAAAACATTCAGTTTACCTAGAATCCTGTCTCCCCACCAGGCCCTCTCCTCGTGAGTGCTGCCCCTCAAGCTGCCTGAATAAAATGGTGAATAAATTCCTGTAACTCTCACAGCCAAATGCACATTTTCACTTAGATATTTTTAGAAAATCAAATACTTCAAACGGTGGTGCTTAGTGTCTTGTTTCAGACTCTCGCAGCTAAGTGCGTGTGTGCTTAATCTGCAGGGGCAGAGCAGACACGCCGGGCAGGTCTTGGTGTAACATTGTTACATCACTATGTTACAGTCAGTCATTTTCCAGGAGAGACTGCAGCAGCTGCTCAGAGCCCAGGATGCAGGAGGATTACTGAGAAATGTGTGAATTAAGCCAAATACCACTCTGGGGGGTTAATAAGGAAATAGCATCACAACATTGTTAAAAGCTCTAAAAAGTTGATTTTTCATGATATAGGACCTTTAATTAATTATAAAATTTCAAAATTAATTCACACAACTCCAACTATTGATGTGGTATTTGATCAATATTTTGGCTTTTTTAAGCCATTAAAATTAAATTCAAATTCAAAATCACACATTTTATTAATACCCAAAGGAAAATTATATTTGTAGTAACTCGCGTTCTAGCTGTGAACAGGAAGGATCTCCTGTAGAAGGTTCTAGCTGTGGACGGGAGGGATCACCTGTAGAGCGTTCTAGTTGTGGACAGGAAGGATCTCCTGTAGAGGGTTCTAGTTGTGGACAGGAAGGATCTCCTGTAGAGGGTTCTAGTTGTGGACAGGAAGGATCTCCTGTAGAGGGTTCTAGCTGTGGACAGGAAGGATCTCCTGTAGAGGGTTCTAGCTGTGGACAGGAAGGATCTCCTGTAGTGGTTTGTGTTGATCTGAAAAATCTTCTGACTGAAGACACTCTGTTGTTGAGTTACTGTGTTGTGAAGAGGATGTTGAGGGGTTCTCCATGTTCTTCACCCTCCCTTGGTCAGTCAACTCAAGAAACTCCAGAACAGAACAGACTTCTTTATCACTTTCCTTTTTCACATTTTTTCTTCTTTATCAATTCCATCTACATTAAAGAATCCATCCCAGCAAATTTCCCTTCACATCAAAGCTACAATTCTGAACATTTTATAATTACCTCCGCCAAGGAGGTAATGTTTTCATCTGGGTCTGTCTGTTAGCAGCATAACTAAAAAATGAATGGATTTTGATGAAATTTTCATGAATAGTGAGAAATGACCCAATAAAGAATCAATTAGATTTTGGAGGTGATCTGGATTACTGTCTGGATACAGGATTTTTTTTAAGAATACTGACACAGTACTATCTACAAAATGTCCACTCAGCAGAGGTCTGTGCTCTCTGAGTGTTTTTCTAATTCTATATGTTTCTAAATGTCTAATGTTTGTCTCTAAATGTTATAATTTCTTATAATGATTTAGTGTGTCATACCTGTCAAAACACTGAACAGGAACACAGTCCAACCTTTCTCTCTCAACCTGCAAGTAGGTGGACATGATACATGACTAACACATAGAGGTTACATATAAAAACAACATGTGTGATTTATAGTGTAAAGGCCTGTTGCAGTGACTTAATACCCAGAGAGTTGGTGTAAACAAGCTAACAACTCCAAATGGGACAAAAACTAAAGTTGATTGCTACCACTTTCAAACATCATTAGTCTGTATAAATTCATAGAAATGTAAAAAAAACAGTATTTTAAAAAATTTACACCCCAATAATTGTTACATGACATGAATAGTTCTGTACAATATGGTGTAGGTTGAATTACTGACAGAGCCAACTATCTATACCATATCCACTTTAGAATATAATAATTTCTTTTAGAGTTTTATTGTGTTTTTACAAAAATAACAGAATAATGCCAAACTAATGCTGTTGTAAAGGATCATAAATCAGCATTTATTTTAGATTGGAGTTCATTTGAAACAGCTGCTACTGATTTTGGACTTGTGTCACTTGGATCAGAAATAATAATGTAATCTCTGTTTTTCCAAACTGAAAAGTTGAAAGATTCCCAATCTACATGTAAGATAATAATTGTTCATAACCCATTTTAAAATTTCTGAACTCTTACTATAAGGGTATAATTACTAGTTCTAATTCATTATAAATATAAATTAGTTATAGTGATTAGTTACAGTACAATGATTAAACTTTAATTTGTAGAATCATTTATTGTTCAGTTTAAATTCAATTTGAGGTTAATAACTTTGAAATAATACGAAAGAAAAAAAAAAGATCAAGCAATGGAGCAATAAAATGAAGACAGTAAAACACATTCAATATACATAATGTAAAACCCTATTAAATGCAACATTATACAGTATAACAGTTTTCGCCAGTGTGTATATCACCAGTGTGACCTGTAATCCTAAAATACTGCTTACAGCATCAATAATTTAACACTAAAAAGCAAGTCCTTCTGCATAATGAGTACTTTCACGACTGATACTCGAATATATTTTATTGCTAATGTTTCCATGTGGTTTATTTACACTTTTTGATATTGTCGCCTTTTGTTTAAGCCTCTTCACTGATATGACAGACACATCTGTAAAGATGTAGCACAGACAGGTGCAAATCAGTGTCAGAGACATTTTTACTGTGCTGAACTAGCAACAGAAACCAAAGGAAGGAAGAGGGGGAGACAGAAAAAGCAAAGAAAAACAAGAGCTACTGAATGTCTAAAAAGAAACGTGGAACATTTTGGTGTGGAGGTGAGCAAGCTGGACCCTGTTTTCTCCGTCCTCTCATGTTTAATACATCTCTCTCTGTTTCACCCCAAGGTTCAGAAGCCCAGGGCTCCAGAGACTAACACAGTCTTTTAAAGATATGTGCTCACTTAATCACTGAAGAAAAGGGCCCCTAGAGCTAGCCTAATATTATAATTAATTAATTCAACCAAAAAGGGGTATTAAATTTCCTCCCTCTCAGGGTTCTCAGCTGAATACATTGACCTTTTTGGAAATCGCCCTCTAATTCGAATCAGGTTCTTGAGCCATTTACAGACTAAACTTGTTTCTTTTTCTCTTCTGTCGCCTTTTACTTCGGTTTGTCTGCAGGAGTTTGTGCAAAACGAATCATGGTCAGCCACAAAGCTTGTGTGCATGAGAGTGCAACTTTGTCCATGCCGTTGTTTCGTTTTGCGTCTTCCCAGATCTCAGCTCCGTGTGCGTGTTGTGTATGTGTAAAAGTGCATTTGTGAGTGTGAGTGATCCCTAGTTATATCTCCCTGCTGTAACACAGAGAAGAACAGAAACTTTTCTTATTATCAGAGTGGTAGAATAGCAGGCAGCTAAGTCTCTGTCTATCTCTGTGTCTCTCTCAGTGGTGTAGCTGACTCCCCAGTGTACCCCGGGTCTTCAGTAACTCTGACTGAAGTTCAGAGGGGTTAGGTACTATACTCAGGAGAAAAAAGTGGGGGGAGAAGAGGAAGGAGGGGGGGAGGGTTAAGTAGGATTGGAACAGTGGGAGTTTTAAAACAGAACTTTAAATCTCCACCTACGAGAGAGCGAGAGAGAGAGAGAGAGAGAGAGAGAGAGAGAGAGAGAGAGGACAATGGCATCATGTGGCGTGCCGTTATCTTCAGGTCTCTGAAAGTCAGGAGACGAGAGGAAAAAGAAGCTTGAAGAAGAGCATACATGTGATAAAAGCTGTAGGCTGTATAATCTGTGCTGCTTTTCAGGGAAGAATGAAGAAACAAGTCAAATCTTTGCAACTTTCCACTGGCAAGTTTATGGCTCTCATCACAACAACACCAAATAAAAGTGGAAGAGGATTTGCAAGATGGATGGATGAATGGATGAGTGCATGACTGGATGGTCTGAAAGAACAAATAGATCTCTGAAGCTCAGTGAACCTGTGCAACGGTCCATTAGCTAGTTAGCAATCTTCATGGTGTTTTGGTCGTCAAGGACGATAATGTGCTCTCTCATCTGAGATCTTGCACAAGATAAAATGTGTGTGTGTGTGGGGGGGGGGACTGCAATAAAGATATAAAACAGGATTCATCACTTTCATAGTCACTCCATAAACTGCTGTGGAAAAAGGATGGAGTGGTTAACCTTCAAAACATGTCAAATTTTGAGTCAGACGCATTATTTATCTCAATAATGATAAGCTTAATTTAGCACCTCTTCAATCAGCCCACAAAACCAAGAGATGTTAAATGAAAATATGCGTGTTCAGTCTTTGATCATTCAAAGAGCAGAACAAAAGTTTGCCTATTACATTCCTGGGCAGCCGTCTGATGGAATTTAAGGAATGACACCGTGTCTTCATTTCACATAGGTTGCAACAGATGTTCTTTCTGTCAGCCGATGACATTCACAGCATTACTAACCAACATTCATTTTGTGAGCTGAGATGTGTCAGTCGGGCCTTGTTTGTCTTCTGGCTCAGTAGATGTACTGTGGATCACTACCGCCCCCTACTGGTAATGTGCAATTAAAAAAAAGGGACAAACTTATATGACATCTTGAGCTAAGGTAGGAACCCATCTTAGCACAATTGGAAATATTTGTAATAAATTTTAAATCCTTTGGTTGATTTGTATTTATTTCAGGAAAATAACTGACAGAAAGTTGTTTCAGTTTTACATTATTTACACAATTAAAGCTTCAATCAAGTTACAGTTTCCCGTCGTTTTGGTGCTTTTTCCATGTCACAATCTAAATGATGGAAAGTTGGACAAAATGAGGAAGGCCGCCGCACCATCACCCAACCCTCACCTCTCCTGCAGCTCAGACTGATCCATCCATGCTGCTGCTAATGGTGGGGACATTATTCATCTCTCTAGCCAATTTTAGCTCTTTTACTTTCAGGAATAGAGGCGCGAAGGGTTGAGAGGAGTCAGCGAGGAGTATTAAATATGTAGAGGAAGATGGACAAAGGAACGGAAGAATAAAGAGAAGCCAGGAGAAGTGGGAATGAAGAAGGATGGGAGGTGGGTGCAGACAGAGTTGAGACCAAGTCAGTTCAGGAGAAAAGATGGAGGAAGTAGGTGATGGAGTTTTTAGTGTTTTGTAAGTTCACCTCTTTCTAATTGTGTTGCACTGGGAAATTTTTTATTTTTTTTTTTATATACTTTGGGAAGAAATTGAAGAATAAATTAATTAAAAAAAACTGTAGTGTCAGTAAATTTCATCGTGGGGTCCTTGGAGTTTCAAGGCCTATAAATAATGTGCTTCCAGATTCCCTATATGTGTAAAAGCCAGTATTTTTGAGTTGCAGTCTGTCACTGGGAGAATGGATGTTGAGTGGCCCAATCAGGAGAAATTATAAAGAAGGCTGTGATTAAGGGCACCTTACTGCAGGAGGATGGATCGATATGTAATATCAGCACGTTTTAATTTCACATAAACCTTTACAAACTTCACAATGTCACTCCGTGTTCATAAAAGTTTTCTCCCAACTGCCTTGAACAAAAAGAGATAAATCCATCAAAAAGTCTTCTCAGTTTTATAGCCTTTCCTGGTCCACCCACCCCCTCATACCTCCTCCTCATCTCCATTTTGATGTCTGTCTATTAGCAGAAGGTGAGGCCTTTCCTGCTCTCCCATCCAGGGGCTAAATTAGCTCAATCAGCCCTCTTTCACCTCTCTTCCGTGGGCTTCAAGCTCAGTGACACACTGCCCCCCTGGGATATAAGAAGGACTCACACACACACCAAGCCCAGCAGCTATATGAAGGGATGGGGGGGGGTGTAGATGAGGAGGAAAGAGGATGAAAAGGAGGATTGGTTGGAGCAGAGAATGAAGTTCCCTTTCGCCTCGGTCCAGCGCAGGTTTCAGCTCAGAATGAAGCTCCTTCTTCATTTCTTGTTGAACTTTATTTCATTCTTCTTCTCCTCCTTCTTTCTCATACCTCTCTAGGGCAAATTAGGTGCTCAAGGTGTTACACCGAGCCCACTTCAAAATGGACTGTTCATGAGAAAAAAAGAGGCGAGGGAAGTGTTTCCTCTTTACTCAACCCCCAGCACACTCGCGCTCCGTCAGAGCCAGTGTACGCTTTTCTGTGCCAACTTTCTTAAATTGCACCTTCATGTTTGATTTGTCTCGACCCTTACCCTCTTTCCCTCTCACTAAACATCCACCTAAGTATCTGTGGAAGTGCAAGGCAGGCACTTCTGCAGCAGTAATAGCAAAACGTGAGCGTGTACCTCAGGAGGAGGGAAGATGGGCAAAAAGGTGGCGATCAGAGTGAGCCATAAGATCTACTCTTTGCAGCTCTACAGGGATTTATTAGACTGGGAAGTACATTAGCATCATAAAGACCCGGGAGAATAGGCCTGTGGATGGGCTGCTGACACCATCACCGCACTTCAACATGTTCTGCGGTGTCAGTGAGTGTGTGCGCTCCTGTGTGCATGAGTGCACGGAAGGGAAAAGATTACCCTGATTTAACTTAAGACAGGCAGTTATACGTTTTATGGATCATCTCAAAGCAGTGCATGACTAATACATCAGGAGATGATAGAAGGAGCTGCAAGAGGGAAGAAAAGATAAAGAAGGCAGGTAACATTTGAAACTCTAGAAATTAAAATGAAATAAAATACTTGGTCAAAACTGAAAGAAGCTGGTTTCTAATCTTCAGGTTGTTTCAGTGATTAAGATATAAAAATGACATCTCGTCGGTGCGTGTTTAAATGTTGCTTTTCAAGTGGAGAGGGGGAAAAACATCTAAAGTTGGGCCTTTTAAGAGGAACAAGCAAAAAGAAGTGATTAGTGAGTAAATTAGTATTTAAAAAAGGTTAACTGCACATCAAATCAGTTACTGCTGTGATGATAAGAGCCATTAAATAGCTGGTGGCGAACATTAGGATCATTTCTGTAGTGTGGATCGTTGGTACTCTCTGGTGGACATGTTGTGTAAGTACATTTAAAAAGTATCTGCTGTTCGTGACAACTTTAAATCCTTTGTTTCTTTATACTTTGCTTCAATGCAGTCAGACTGTTGTGTAATCTTTTCAAGTTGTTTTGATCAACAGCTCTTCTTGCTTTCTAAAGGCCTTTTACAGTGTTTCTCTGGACACTCATCTTCCCTCCAGCACCTGACAGTTTTCAGAGGAATGTTTGATAAGCCTCTTAACTCTGACCTGTGAACCATCCAGGCATAAAAAGTGTCCTAAACTCAAGAGATCAACCATGTTGTGTCAACAAACATGTCTCAGGTCCTGTTTTTAAGGATTTTTTCCTGTTTCTTAAAGACACGACTTTCAGACATTGTTCATCTGCTGCTTTTTTCAGGCTTGATACTTCCCTTTATATGTTTACTTTCCTCATAAAAATATTTTGAGCATATACAGCAAAATATGCTGTTATGTCAGGCACAAGGACTGGACTGAGAATAAGTGACAGCACAAACTTTTTTTCTCTTAAATTAATAAAATATTGCTAAAATTCATGGGATTGCATCAGTTTTTACATTTTGAATCAAAAATGAAGCTGTGGGGGAAAATATGTTTGTTTTTTTAAAGGCATTGTTGTCGTTTATCCCAGTATAACTTCTGTCACTATCTGCCCATTTCAATGTGTAACCCCGCCTCTCACTCAATGACCAATGGATGGAGGGAGGGACAGAGGGATGAACGGAGGCTGATTTTACTTGACTTCAAAGTTTTTTCACAGAATGCTTCAAGTTTCCACATTTTAGGATTTGATTGATTTATTGATACCTGTCCAGGGTGTCCCCCGCCTCTCGTCCAGTAACTGCTGGAGATAGACACCAGCTCCCTGTGACCCTGAACAGGAAGAAGCAGGTTTAGAAATGGATGGATGGATGATTTATTACCCCCTCTTGGGGAAAAGAGAGGTTTGTTCTCTTGCATTTAACCCATCCCCAAGCAGGGAGCAGAAGGCTGCCTTTGTTATGGCACCCAGGGGGGCAAGTTTGGGGTTCAGTATCTTGCTCAGGGATACTTCAACACTTGGCTTGCCAGGACCAGGATTGAACCACCAACCTCTTGATCAGAGGACAACCTCCTTCCCCATTAGACCACAGCATTCACATTATCTTACATTAAGTTGCATTTTGTTCTAGAGCAGGGGGGCCCAAAGTCGGGCCTCGAGGGCCTCTATCCTGCATTTTTAAGATGTTTTCCTGCTTCAACACACCTGATTCCAATCTGCAACATCTCAGCAAGTCCAGCAGAAGCCTGTTAACGAACTGTTCATCTGCATCAGGTGTGCTGAAGCAGAGGAACATCTAAAACATGCTGGATATTGGCCCTTGAGGCCTGGAGTTGGACACCCCTGTAATAGAGTATTTAGAAAAAAATGATTTTAGTTCTGGTTTTTGAGGCCCGTTGATCTGCATGCTGATCGTTTCCTACCTAAACACACCTGATAATTAGCCATGAATTTAAATCAGGTGTGTTTAAGCAGGAAGGCATCTAAAACATGCAGGACAGTGGACAGAAACCCACATTTAGAAAAAAAACTAAAATGCTATTTTTTTTTCCATAATCACTTTAAGATAAAAAGCAATACTTTAATATGCCCTGCACAAGCTAAAACCAGTGAGGATGCAGCAGACATAAACCTGTTCCAAATTTAAAGGATATTGGCATTTTTTAAGATGCATCAAAAGCAAACTCACAGTGAATGGATTCAGGTAAAACGTTTTATTTATTTATTTATTCTTGTAAATTCAGAACCACTTTCCCCCGTGTGGTTGCTCTGCAGAGTGCCCTCGAGTGGAACAATAGAGGAGGCCTGAGGAGCTCTTTGGAGTGTTGGCTAGAGTGACCGTGCAACAACAACAAAATGTAAAAAGGCACAATTCTGCATAAAAAAACAAATGCAGAGTGAGCAGTAAAACACCGAATAATCACAAAACACTGGCTCAAACTTTTCGGGAAGTCAGTCATCCTCCAGTCTCCATGGAAACTGAAGTAAATATGGAGGAGAGGGGAAAAAAGGATAGGACTAAAAAAAAACTGATTTACTTCAATCTGACAAGAACTGCTGCTGAACTTTTCATTCATCAAATGAACAATTTGCTTCTCGTCAAGTCATAGAATCATATATTATCTATAGCTCCAGAATTAACAGTTAAAGAAAAAAAATAAAACCCTAATTATATAAAAATTATATCCTAAATGTACATAATTTCTTCATCTTTTAAAAATGATTTCAAATCCACAGGTTTAAAAATGCATTTTCACCTTTTCTTCCTGTATGAAACATCGGCTTAAACGCCTTTACAATTTCTTCCTTTGAAAAAGGGTTTTGAGATGAGCGGATCATTTTGGAATAACAGTGAAAAAGAACTTAAACATCAAAAACAAATAAAATACATTTAAGTGGCCTAGTAGCATATCAACATCTGAAATGAATCTTATGTCATGTACAAAGTCTAAACAAGATTCCAGTGCTTTGAGAGATAAAATAAATTCTAAAATAACAACAAAAGACCCACAAGTCCTAAAAAAAGGAGAGAAAAATCACATAGAATTTCTTTTTTTTTTCTAAGTTTATCAGTTCTGATCAAAAGCTACAACTGTTTTAACAGCTGAGATACAACATGGGTTCACCACAATCTGCTCCAACCATCAATGTGACAGCTGGAGTCATGAATTATCTTCCTGTGACAGCAGACCTGAGCTTCACCTTTGCAGCTGCAGGTCGCTTTACTTACAGTATATCATGAGGGTGGGAGACTGAAGCTGATCAAGCTGATCTGAAAACAGCCTTAGGGCTGACTGCACTATGAGTACATGTCTATGAGCACTATGGTGCACACGCATGTGATAAATGAGCATCTTTGAGTTCAATGTTTGCACATCTATGAATGAATGTCAGTGTGTGTGAGAGTGTTCTTTCCAAATAAATACAAGAACAAACATTCTCATTCATTCTTCTCTAAATCTTTATCCCTCCATCTTTATTTCAACTCTTGCAACAAAGACGCTCGGATCGAAAATTAACATCCTGTTCCCTGAACTAAATTTGGTAAAGCTGAAGAAAACTGAAGCAAACTGCATTCGTGAATAAAGTTTGAATTCGAGGATATGAATAACCTCCGACTTTTTAAATCCTGGACGGAAAAAGAAGCAGCTGCGTCGTTTAAAGCAGGACAGGCAGGCTAGGATTATGGCTCTAAAATAACTGAGGTTAATATCTCTTATTCTAAAAATATTCTTGTCTCTTAATTCTGTCACAGTACCCGAGAGCTTTGACCATCCACAGGTTTTCTCACCTTTCTCCTTAAAACTGAACAGCTTCAGTGAGAGAAGATCATTGAAACATCACGTGAAAGCGGTGTGGAAAATAACTACGATGTGAAGCCAAAGCAAAATGTGGGAATAACAGAGTGAGGGATGCAGCAGTGAGTCAACCGCTTCCCGCTTAAGAGAAATTATGCATGCAGGACCATGAAGTTATTTTCATTTTATTAACTATCGTTCATTTGATCGTTTGTGGTTATTAAAAGAGGTTGCGTGGGGGTCAAACAGCTATCATGTGGGACGATGCACTCGTTTGTCCTTGTATCTGATACCGTCGCTCCAATTAACTACTGATGTTGTCTGCTGTTCGCTTATGATTCAGAGACGCCTTTCTGGAAACAGATGGGATGTAGAAGTGACCTGGCTGTGCTGGCTCATGCCTTGTAAACGCTCAGTCTTCTGGGTAAAGTTACAACCTGCTGAGATGAACTTAAAAGGCACTTCTGTTTGTGTGTGCAAATGTTTGCTCTTTACAGCATGTTTCCATCCACGTGAGTGCTAAGTACCCTATTCTGTTTGTACCATTACAGAGAGATAATTCAGTGTCACTAATGTGTGTAAAAACTGTGTGAAGTTTGAGCAAATCAAATGATTCCTTCTGTCCTTTTTTTTTGTTATGTTTTCGATGCTGTTTACATTTTCATTGAACCTTCTTGTGCTTGAATGAGTGTACCTGTGTACACGTCTACATTATGTCTCCATCGTCTATGCTGAAGCTGGATCTGCGGCTGGAGTCGATGGAGGCCTCGGGGGACATTGCAGAGAGCAGTGGGTCTCCACCTATCGGGGACAAAGGCTCGTCCATCATCAAGAAGCCCAGCTCACCCCTCCTCCCCTGGACGTCCAGTCCTCCGAGGTCACCCAGCCCCGACATCCCATCAGAGAATCCAGGAATCCCATCGCACAAGTCCAGCGACTGGGCAAAGTCAAAGGGCTGGGAACTGCCCACAGCTGGAAACTGGATGGGCTGCTGGGGTGGGAGGTGTTGTGGGAGTGGTGGCAGCTGCCTGGGTGGAGGCAGGACCTGGCCCTGAGGATGGAGGTTGGTCTGGGGGAGGTAGTGGTGCTGCTGGTGAAGGGGGTGAGCCTGGTGTTGGGGCATGTGCTGGTGCTGGGGGTGGTGGGCTTGTGGTTGGGGGTGAGAAAGGTTCTCCTCTGGGCTGGTTTCTTGTTTCACATAGGGAGATATGATGTCAGTCAGGTTCAGACCAGACGGAGAGGTGCTGGGCAGACCATGCAGACGAGCCTGCATCTCCAGCTCCTAGTGATAGAAAACACCATCATCACAATCACTGTCTTTGTCTATGTTACTGCATATCCCATCAAATAAGCAAGTGTTACCTGGATGCGTAGCAAGAGCTGTTTGTTAGCCACCTCCATTCTTTTGAAGTTATTCTCCACCTCTCTGGACCTTTGCACATCCTTCTGCATGCGCTTGATATATTCTACAGAAGCCCGTAGTATAGTGCCCTTATTCCAGCGCACGTCACTGTGCAGACAGAAAAGCACATCATTTAAAAACAGGGGTAACCTGCAAAGAGCTCCGTCAGATCTATGATACAGCAAAGGAAACTCACAGGTCATTGGTTTTGGGAATCATGGTGCCCAGCTCTTTGATACGATCGTTAATGTTGAATCTCCTCCTCCGTTCAACTATTGCAGAGGAAAGAAGGATAAAAAACATAAAAAATAAGTAAAAAATCTGTAGGTAAATGTTGCCTCGCAGGGCAAAAGTGCAGATTTATGCATTTTGGAGAAAAAAAAAAAAAACAATAAAGTGTAGAAAGGGATAAACATTTACACACACTCAAAGTCACAGGTAATTAGTCTTTAAGTGCTGGGGCAGCAGAAATGATCAAGTTAACTATCCACCAACTTGTTGTACTGTGTCAGCTAAATAAGCTCAGAGCAGTATGAAACTGTTTTTGCGAGTCATAAATTAGAATGTGTGTAAGTCAGTGTGTATCTACATATAAGCATGTGTGTACATGCAAATATTTTAAAGAGAAGTTACTTTACTGAGCTGATGAATGAAAACAGGAGTGGAAGTTAAAAAGTAAAGAGCATGCTGAGGCAAAGACTTACTCAGGTTGTGGTTGTCTTTTTTCTGTCTCTCTTTGGCCAACGCACGGGCTTCTGCATCTTTGCAATGACAAAAAAATCATTAACCAAGGGCTGACTACGTATCGCATATCAATCACAAAGTCACAAACAACATCAGTATTCTTTTGTAACATCTTCATAGTTTGATTTAAGATCATTTGTGGAGATTTGTGGTTTTAAAAAGAAACCGCAATCGTTCAAAGCTCAAGCTTCCGCACCTGACAGTTCTCGCTTGATGGTCAAGTTGGCCGGACAGGAGTTGCTGGTCATGGCTATAGCTGGCCCCTTCATCCCAGGACCTGTGTACACATCCAGATGACTGCTTGAAAGTGGGAGCTGGAGAGGGAGCGCACACAAAGCAGCACATTAGAAAACACTTTTATTTTGAAGAGGAAGTCAAGAACAGGACAACATGAAGAAAGCTGTTATTCAACAAGCGCTGAAATGATCAATAAAGAAAAAATAAAGATCCTACTTCACTAACATTGTGCTAATAACTTGTGACTAAAAACGGAATTTCAAAAACCTTCAAAATGAAGTAGCTGATCCTGGTTTGTTTTATCGTTGACTCCTTCGCAGCTTCATGGACCTTGTTAAGTACTTTTATGAAGTCAGTCTTTCTGTTTATTGTGTTGTAAACAGCACGAAGCGGGAGATAATGTAAAAATATCACACTTGAAGATAGTTTGAGAAGCACACAGCAATGATTGTCAATCATGTAATCAGTCTTATCTGCCCTTTATGGCTCGGCTCCCTCCTCTACCTCCTTCGAGCTACTGAAATGACACCCACGGAGTGCTCCAAACTTCAATTTCTTGCACTTTAGACGTTGTAAAACAACTGTAATTCAGGTTTCTATGGACTCCTAAAACAATTTGATTTCCCTTTAGTTGTGCAGGTCAACGACTGTGATGGGAGTTTTATGTGTGTCAAGCAGCCCTGAAGCAAGGGCAAAATATGGCACCTCTAATGAGGGTCTGAAAGATAAAGAGCTGAATGGAAAGATAACGTTATCTGGAAGCTACTGTGTGAGCTGGGACATAAAATGTAGGGATAAACACAAACATCTGCAGTAGAAACTTCTCCACATAAATTCAAGACTTAAAAATCGAAACACAGTTAGCTTTAATCACATAACGCTGACAGCAGTTCTTCTTTCAAAGCAGATTCACAGCTGAAAGAGAAACTGCATGATAAATAACTTCATATTTTCAATTACCTGGTTTTCAGAAAGGAATTTAAAAATAACTATATTGTGTTTTCAAGGCTTCTGCATCATCATCAAGATCAAATCTCCCTAAAAAAATGATACTTGGCTTAATACATACCACCACACTCGCACTATAGCAACATCCTTTTAGAGTCAATTAGTTCATACACCAATAATTCTTACACTTAGTTTATTTCAGGTCCACCGTCCATGCACAGACACCCACACATACATTTTTAAGTACTCCTTTGTGCCTGGTGTTCAGTGGTGTCCCTGGCTCTTAGTAAACTTTGAGATTCCAAGAATTCCACAGAATTTGCTGTTTTAATCCCCATCAGGATTAGCAGGTGAGTTTCATTCACTGTTCTGACAGTCAAAGGAATACAGAGAATAAAGCTACAATTTTGTTTCTTTTTATATTCGCAGTACTGTTAAATTGCTGATCTGAGTTTAATTAGAAGCAGCTTTTCTTTTAAAACGCTGTTCACCCTAAGATTGATTAATGTTTGCTGCCCAATCTCATCAGGTTATGTGACACCAAGACAAACTTTAAGAGATTAAATCAATCAACCACTCAGAGCAGTGTGAGATAAAGCTACAAAGAAAATCCGTATTTGTGGGTTCACATCTCTGACACAGACACGGCAATGGAAGCAGTTAATCAGCCAGACCACATTCGTGTCCTCCAGAAACATCCCATTGAATGCCGAAGCAAAAAATAACTGGGAATTAAATCATCTTCTTCATATGGTTCATCTTATAAACAGAGACTGAAAGCTGGGATTAAAGAGCTGCTGCAGCATCTGTTCCAGCTATAGTTCAAACCACAAACAGTCTGAGAATAAAGAACGGCAACCATCTCCTCCCATTAAATCAAAGTCATGTTAGAGTAAAAAGGAGAGCTTACCAGCTGAATCTGTTCTCCTTCAATAACTTCCACAATGGCATATGTCTTATTCATCTCCTTCATCCTACACTCCTTCCTTTACAAGGCTGAGGCAGGGTGGTGTGGGGGGGCTTTCTTCTCTTTAGGGAACAGGCAGCTTATAAAGTTCTCTCTTGCATCGCCGCCCCAGCACTGGGGGAATGACCTCAGCAACACCGCTCCTGTCTGTCTTCTACGTCCACTCTTCACTACAGATATGAACTTTCCCCTTACTGGACTTTCAGCCTGTTTTCCCCTAGCATAAAAATTGTCCTCATCCCCCCCTTCTCCCTCCCTTTCTTTCCTCCACCTCCTGCTCTCCAAATGTCTTGTAAACAAGTTGAACTCTAACTGGCGGCAGCTTAATTGTTAATTTTCTGAGTGCGTTCCCTCACACACAACGCTTTATGGAAGGAATGTTTAGTGTTTAAGTCAATTAAAGACAGTGCTTTGTGCATTTGAGTTTGCTTGTCTATGTGTTTGTGTACGTGGCTAAATAAAGCCATGACCAGTCACTTTGTTGTAGATTTGTGGAGTCAGAAAGAATTTGAAGCAACATTCAAAGGCTGCTTAGAAACGTGAACTCACTGTAGATGAACATAATAAATATCTGGACAGAAGATATAATGCTTAATAATAATATTACAAAAAATGTACGAACATTATTGATGAATAAGAAAAGTGAAACGGGGCAACAATAAATTAGGATCTTTGTTCTGACTTGGCATATCCAACTCTATGACTGATGTAGTGTGCAAGAATGATGGTCTGAGAGAAGGACATTGTTCAGTGAAAAATAAAATTAAGTGTAGCATTTAAGAGGGTTGCTCCGCTCTATGTGGCCTAATAGATGGACTGACAACTAGATGCTACACTTGGATGGATGGATGGATGGATGGATGGATGGATGGATGGATGGATGGATGGATGGATGGATGGATGGATGGATGGATGGATGGATGGATGGATGGNATGGATGGAGAAATCACTTGATTGCAGTGATTGCATCAAAAACTTGTTGAACAAAATTTAAAGTTAAGAGATACTAACTACAAGGGCCCCCTAGTTTAACATGTCTCTACTGTTTCTAAGGGTGCCATCAACCACAATGCTGGATTTTTATGTTGATTTAAGTTTTTTTTTTCTTTTGTGAGTTTCAAAGTATTTCAATAATTATTGCTTTTTTTTTCTTTCTTTCTTTAACCGAAGAGTACAATCAATTTTTCACATCTTCAGCTCATAACTAGAGGAATAATTTCTTATTAGTCATGCTTGGCAGTAACAAAGCCTCATTTTTTAAAATTTATTTAGTTGAATTTATGGAAAATACCAAAGGTAACAGTTCAACATGATAAATAGTGTTATAGCAACAAGAAGGGGATTTTCCAAACAGTTACAAGCTGAAAACTTGATACACAATAGGAGAATAACTGAAGTTTAATGCATGGCGGGTGTTTGTTGGTACTTTTTCTATCACTGAAAAATACTACTTGAAAAATTAACAGGAAATTCTTGCTGTCTAGAAGAAAAATATAAAGAAACCAAGGGCCGTTTAAATTTTTACACACACTCAAACCAGTTGAACCTTTACAGCCCAAAATCAAAGTGACAAAATGCCCCATAAGCTTTTACAATATCTACAGCTGGTGATACCCTCTTTAACCTCCCAGTTAACTGGATGCAAAGTACACAACTTCTATAATATAAAATCAATCTTGAAATTATATTTTTAGGGTGGGTTGGTTTGACTTACCGTGTTTGGCATCTCTAAGGGGTCAACGTACACTTGAACGTCATCATAACTGGACTGCATACTTATGATGTTATCAATAACTTCATCCATCTGAAATAAAAAAAAAATGCATCTTTTCCAAAAACTTATGATTTAAACAGCACAGCTACACAACATAAATCCTCTTAAAATGACTTCTTAGACCAGGACCAATATACCAACACAAATATATTGCAGAAATAACACAAAACACTAGTATTATCTGAATATTAGCTTTATGGAAACCCCCAGAAACCCGATGGCATTTAGAAGCTGAAAAGACAAAGATTTCTGTCTCACTTGTGGGATTATTTTTTTCTTTTGGCGAGATAAGGAGAAAGAAGTCGCTCATTGACGACAGAGTTGGTCAAAGTCTTCTAGGTTCAAAGGCCTTTA
Source organism: Pachypanchax playfairii (assembly GCA_006937955.1). Lineage (NCBI taxonomy): Eukaryota > Metazoa > Chordata > Actinopteri > Cyprinodontiformes > Aplocheilidae > Pachypanchax > Pachypanchax playfairii. Next base: position 181,952 of record SSNP01000003.1, read on the forward strand.
CATTCTGCTGTTTCTCTGTCACTTGTTAAGCTGTAATTACTGTTGGAAGGTCATTATGGAGCATTTAAACTCCACTAATTGTCACTCTCAGTTATTGCTAGTTAGTCACCACTTTCTTATGCACACATTTAACAATGGTTCGTTCGCAGATAGCCTGTCAAAAAGCAATTAAATTATTACGACGTTTTCATAAAACGTGAAGAATGTGTCGCTTCAGGGGTAATTTTCAACTTCCATAATCTGACATATGGGTATAATAAGTTAAATATTTTGCTGTTATATGTTCTGCATGAATCTTGTAAACGGAACTTTATATGAATACCATAGACTTAATGTTTATGGGTTTATGTTTGTGCCACGATCTGCACACACTTTGCTGCCACTTACCTCAGTCTCATGGCTGGAGCCAATGTTGAGCATGGCCATGGGGCTGTTGGGGGCACTGTTTGCTGACATGAGCTGCTCCTTCCGCATGTGTGGGGAGTGTAGGGGTGGGGGTGCAGGTGCTGAACCCCCTGCAGTTCCCATGTTTGTGGGAGGAGATGGTGGCATGACCCCCGCTACCGTGTGGACAGTCTAAGGATGATGACAATGTTAATGAATAATAGAGCACCAAATATACTTGAGTACTATGTGGATTGGTAAACAGTCATTAAGGCTGTATTCACACCTGATAGTTCGGTGGACTCAGTTCGATTGGGGACCAAAACTGCAGCATTGTTGCTGTTTTTAGTTGGTGCGGTTTGGATTCACACTGCATTTTATGAAACAGACCAAAGCTTAGAGCATGTTTACATCCCCCCCTGTGGTGGCGCTGTGGAGTTACTGCACTATTTTTTGTTGTTGTTGTTACTGCACTTCCTGGTGCTGTGAGAGTCTCTTTTTAGGTCATACGTAAACAAACAGGAAGTGGCAGCAGATTCTGGTGGTTTTGGGATTGATCTTTTGTGTTCGGCGAATGCCAGATCAATATTCTGCAGTAATAGGCTCAGGATGAGCAGATAATGAGACAGAGAACTGCACGAGGCGGCTGTTTGAGTCGATTGTTTGGTCCGAATCAGAGTTCAGTTGCAGGTTCACACCTCCCCAAACAAACCGGACTTTCTGTGCAAACGAACTAGAGCTCGATTCAAGCGGACTAAACAGGTCTGGTGTGAATGCACCCTCAATGTTGTACATTCTACATGGTATCTTAGAAAAACTGGACACAAACAAGTGATGTATAGTAGAAGGATAAGCAGACATTTACCTGTTTGGTGGCATAGGTGGTTGAAAGGTATTCTTTCACCTGTTGTCTTCGTGACTGACGTATATGATAATCTGTTGGATTCTCAAGGTGGGTTTGCACCTGGATTAGAGACATACAGTATAAAGATGCAATTGATTTTTGGTAATAATATGTGATGATGACTAAAGATAATGTACCATCTGTACTCTGCATGACCCATGACCAATTAAAATGAGACAGGATTGTGACAAGTTTGGAAAAGGAAGGAAATCCTAAAACTATAGTGTTATGAGAACTTGATAAATAGGTTTTTAACAATATTTTCCTTGTTCCTGAGACTCTCCCGTGGCAACACCACACTATCCATCAGCAACATATTCCCACAATGATTCTGATGAAATTCTTGATGACCACGACACAATGGCATATGCAGGCCCCATTTCATGGATGTAAGCCACTACCCTCCACCCAGGACCCTGATATTCTGCCACCATGATCAGAAACCGCCACATTGTCACTATGGAAACATGCTCAAAACCCCTGTGGACACTTTACACTCTATCACAAGACTCATCAAGACGCTGCAAAGTGCATCCACATTTTAGGAGATTTTTAAATGCTGTAGTAGGGTAATTATACTATACAAGCCTCACATCCTAACACACACGTGTATCATCATGATTCATACAGTTTTCAAAATAAAGACATATGTAGAACAACCAGCATCATAAAAGTTTTGCAATAACATTTAGACCCCTGAAACATTGACTTCAAATCCCTTCTGACTGCACAAAGATACAGTAGCAGTAACTCTTAAGTAAAGTCTACAGCTAATACCATGTTTGCAGTTTTAAGTGAAATGATTCACACTAAAAGAAAAAAAGGTAAGAGTTTTTTTTTTTCTGAGGTCATGTCTCACCTTTCCGCCGTGTTTCATGAAATTCAGCTTGGAAGTTATTGCACAATCTTGCTGAAAAACAGATAATGACTGCGGCTGATTACATTCCTGCCTTCTAGTTTGCACCTTGCCCGAGGGGCAATTCTTCACACTGATAAACGGATGCATTGAAATTATTTTGGGGTTTCACGAGCCAGAGAAACAACCGTTCAGTCGTGGTTATTTGACCAGTCATGTCGAGCCCCGTCAACACCATTACAGTTAAAAGAAAAACGCCGCAGGAGGCGCGACGGGTCGGAAAAAAAACAAAACGCTGTCTTTTTATCTCCAACAGGAAAAACACTGAGCTTTCATAAACATCATTCCATTCACATACATGCATGCACGCTGAGTAAACAGGCAATTCAGTAAGTTGCCCCATGATATAAGAAGTGCATGTACGATGGGCCAATCTAGTTAAAAAAAAACACAAAGCAACATCCTCACACATCTAAAGGAGTATTGCACAAACCCACAAATATAGATAAGGACAAACACAGGAATCTCTGGAATCAGGCAAAATGTCACTTCTGTTTTATCTGTCCCTGTCTGACTCAGACCATATATACGCAGACCCTGTCTCACAAAACATGTCCAGTGTCTCTTATCACACCCCTTTTGTGTCTTGCTGTTCTCCTGCATTTTTCTGACTTTTTCTTCTTTTAAACACGATGGAGATTTTTCCCACCTCTGCATGTCAGTGCAAAAAGCTACAGTGTCTCTGCTGCATCCTCCTGTCCCAGAATCTGGTCTTATTTAAACCCTCCTAAACAAATATCTATTGTTAATCTCATCAATAAGATTTGTGCAACGATTTGTCTCCGTGGTGCATCTGCATACAGACTGGATGTGAGTCACAGGAGTTTCATAACAGGCTTTGTTTCATTCCCACAGACTGTGCAATGGGGAAGTCAAAGTCTAAGAAAAAAAAAAAGTGATTGTGAAAGGATGAAGTGATGGAGGATCTTTTTACAGAAAGCTGATCAATCTGCATATTCTTGCTGTCAATATTTATCAGTCATGGTACTGTTTTGTGTGATATTTAGCCATAAACCTGATCGATAATCCATTTCTACCAGCAGTTAATCACAAAACAAGCTAATTGTGCTGTAGTTTCCAAGATGTGTCAATAACACTGCTGATTGCCCCTTTTCTTTGTTAGACATTTGCTGCTTTTCTTTCCTTTGCTTACTATATGCCATTCCAGTTTATTATATATTATGAAATGTCTTAGTCTTGTTGACCTCACAAATGACAACAAGTATATTAATTAATAACCATCTCTGCCTTACTGACCTTCAGAACCTCTACTGGGACCTGCATGCTTTGGTATTGCTGTGGGGTGCTGATGGCAGGCGTGGGTGCAGATGGCCCCACCATGCGATGCTGCATGTACTGCAGGGCTGCATTCTGCTGCTGCTGCCGCTCACGCTGCTCCTCCTGCTGCAGCTGGTCTCGCATCAGCTGGATAAAAACAAACATAGCAGGAATGCTTAATGATGCATTCACCAATGTAGTACTCAGTGCTGAGGGATGTTACTTGAAGCTTTTATAAAACATGACTATGCATAATTCACCTGCATACGCAGTCCAATGCGTGAGGCCATGGCTGAGGGGCGAGGGGGCAGGGGAGGGCGAGCTGAAGTTAATGCACCACAGTCCAGCCCGAAAAGTTGAGGAATCTGTGAAGATAAAGAAACAGAAAACTGAGTGTCCAAGGAAGAAATGAAAAAGAGAGATGACACAGAGATGATAAAGTTCATCCAATTGATCCAAAAAGAAATCTTAACAATCAGAGATCTGTGGCTCCTAATAAAGAAGAGAGCAACGCAAATTATTGTTCCAGCTGTTGGCAAAGATATGAATGAGTCATTGAAAAATAGATACGTGGAAGTGAATTGAAATATACGCACGTGATATTGTGATCTCTGATGCTGATAGTTGATCAAATTGTAATGTACCTATCTAAAACATGAAACACATGGTTATCTGTTTAATCATATGTTAAAATTAGTGTTTCAATGAGTTGAACTGATTCTTTTCTGAATTTCTGATTGAAAAGCAAAAGCCTTTTCGATATTTTTGTGCAATTTTAAGAATGCAAATGAAGTCTGGTTTCTCTCTGAAGATTGTAGACTAATCTAACATCTGTATCAAATGCAGCCTGCAGTGCAGAAAGGATTAGCTAACAGAGGCAATGCACAAACAACAGTGTTAATTATGTTTGTTATTTTCATTCATTTTGTCCCTCATACCAAATTGTTGCATTTCATCAAGAAATGGGAATAAAAGCAGGACAGATATCTAAAAATGTACTCAAAATGACTGATTAGTTTTAAGTGATGTGAAACAGAGTAAATGCATTTTAAAAATGACTTTATCAACCATCTGTCCTTCTGCTACACGCTCAGGTACAAATGGGGATACTCTAACCTTTTTGTTTCAAATTTTTCAACATCATAAATGCAATTTAATGAATATATTTCATACTTTTCCTTAAAAACATAATAATAAAATTTCACACCTTTAGATATGTTTTGAATGATTTCCTTTTCCATCAAGAAAGGAGAGGAAAAAAAACAGATGTGCACAAGCAAATTGACTTAAAAAATAAAAGTCAGCAGCATTTTCCAGTAAACATCTTCACATTCAGTGTATCACAGACTTTAAACCACCAAGTTGTGGTAAAGTGAGGAAGACTTCCTCTGTAATGTCAGGGAGGTCATGTGGGAGTCACGTTATCTTGTTGTCCAGGAGGAGATCATGTGAGTAGAAAGAGCAGGGAAACACCCATCACCCCTTCAGTAACATCTCCTTTTTCCACTTTTCCCGTCACACTCAGAAATATTTAGAGGGGAGTCCCAGGATCGCGTTTCCCCTTCTGCAATGACTTGTGCACACCCTTGTGTGACTAAGGTTATCTGAACTCAGAGGTGAAGTGATGGAACTGGGACTATAGACAGCAGAGCTTCAAAAAGAATCTGATTGGTCAACTGTGTCATCAAAAACACTGTCTGTATATGGTCATAAAGAGAGAAAGAAACACAGAAAGACAGAGAGAAAAGCTCATTGTGAACAAGGTACAATAACAAGGGCAGCTCCTATTGAGACGGACTGAAGCCGCCTGTTGTCCGAAGTGTACATTTCAGCGCCCGAGGGGGGAAACACTGCTTGCTTTGTACTTGTTTAGAAGGCCTTCATGAAAACACACACCACGCAGCAATACACTTGATACACAGAAGAGTGTGGGCTTCAACTTTTTCACCAGCAGTTCCAATCTGCAATTAAGGATTTTTGTCCCAGAACAGGACACCTTAACATTTGGAGTCTCATATGGAAATGATCAAAGTTTAAGTCTCTGTTGATGCATAATATCCCTTAAGACTCCCTTTAATTAAAAATAGATTACATTTTTTGTAACAGTTTTAAATAAGTCTGATTCTTTTTTTTTTTTTACCTTGTAGTAGATTGTGGGAACTAAGCAGTAAATTAAGACAGCAGAGCAACTTGTGCAGAGAAAGTTGCACAAATATTACAACAGATGCAAGCAGGACAAGCAGATGTTCCAAATATGGCAGCTCTAGCCATCCATAGCCACGCAGCCATCTATTCTATATTCACTTCCAACACACATCACCAACTACCAAAACATAGACCAGAATAAAAAAGAAAAGAAAAAGATACAACAATAATTACAACACTGATTTAAAATGCATATTGTCCATGTTTAGCAGCCTAACAGCTGTGCAGATGTGATCTAAATAGATGAGAATGATTCTTGTTTTTCCAGTCACCTGTTAGAGGCCCACTCTGCTGAAGCCCAATGATCTTAGTTCACACATTTATTGTTTAACTTCACCAACAAATCATGAAAGCAGTAGAAGAAGGACAAAGTTAAAAGGTTTTGATTAAAGATTACTTAAAAATACTTAGATTAGTGTTAGACAATAAGCCTCCATGTTAAAGTAATGCATCTGTGCTCATGTGACATTTTAACTGTGAATCAAATGCTAAGATACATGTAGAATCCACATTTTTAACCTTCTAAACCTGAACATTAAAGATACTCATGCTCTGCTGATACTAAACTGAATTTCTTTAGTTTTCATGTCTAAAACCTATTTAACTCCCACAGAAGAGGACTCAATACATCTTAGAGTCCCAAGAAAATATAAAAGAGGACAAAGATCTGAAGTCTTAATTTTACTGGACAACTAATTAAGATGAAAAAACAAATTTAAGGACAAGTGCTGTTCCAGTTATTTATCTAAAAGACCTCGATGTACAAGTGGTGGTGCTGATCGACGATGATCTGTTTCCACTGTGAGTTAAACACACTAGATTTGGTCAGCGTGCACCAAGACTAAGATCACATCCCGCTGCGGCTCAACCATCAAACACGTTGCTGCTGCTTCTGCTTCTTGTATGAAAAGCCCACCAGTCTCGTGGTCAGTGCATGAGAGTCACTGTCATGTTTCTAATGTTGTTAATAGCAACAGAAAACAAAAAAGCAAACAATTATCATTGTGATACTTCCCCTAACATGTGACATTGCACAATAATCTCTCCCAACTTCATGCTAGCTGCTTTCAATTGAATTATTTAGAGCTGAATTTGCTATTTATTGGAAAGGACCATAGTGTAGAGTGACCGAGCAGAGATGTCAAGAGGAGACGGGAGGGAAGGGAAGATGGCATATTTATAGATGCAGAATTACTGAAAAAGGATAAAGGTGTGAAGTCACACTTTGAGCCATTTCCTTAACCTCGACCAGAGGTTTGTCAGTGCCAAAAGTATTAACACGCACAAGTCTCATGAACATAGATGGGTTTTAGGGAAATAACAAAAGCTGAAATTCCCTACAGCCCTGAACTGGATCCAACAGATACAGAAATTTTCAAAGATTTAATCCCACAGCAACAAAACTTTCTAGAAAGCTGACTTAGATTTAAACAATGATCTGTTTTACTGTATAAGAACTTTTAAACTCAAACATTGAGTTGTAACATGTATGCATACATAGTTCCTTTACAGGGTTTCTTAGCTTTGTAAAAACCATCTAAAAATCATAAATTGAAATGAGTGATGTATTTTGAGTTGAAGCTGTTTTGTGTTTTTACTTCAACTCGTGTTCATTTAGGTTTTTAGTGCACATGTCATACACTACGCATATTGACTTAGTCATCAATGGAACCTGTACATGCTGCATAGGTTTTGGATAATAATGTAAACAGTTAAGGCTATACCCCATAAGGACTTTTATTAATATAAAGTTCTGAATGGATCTAATAAAATGAAAGTTTAATCTCACCATATTCAGGGATGTAAGTCTTTACCATCGTTGTTTTATCAGAAGGTCAGTTGAACATTTCAGGAAACGTCGCAGCAGAGTATCTGAAACTGAATTTCCCTTTAACAACAGTTTTCGCTCCAGCAGAAATCATTCCTGAAATTTTCATTTCAATAGATCCGTTAAGAACTTTTGATATCTATTAATAAAGATGGTGGTACAAGCCTTCACTGTTTACATTATTTTCCAAAACATGCAGCATGTACAGTTTCCATTGATGACTAAGTCAATATGCATAGTGTATGTCATGTGCATTACACATCTATAGACTGGATATTACTTCCTGGTATTGTTTCATGACACACTGATACCAGACAGCATGATCTCTTCCTCTGGCCCTCCCGATGCCTGACATCCACTGAGGACATTTATGACGCAGTCGAAACACACAGCAGTCATTGTGTGTCCAGCGTTCTAATGTCATGGCCCCTTCGCTTCAAACACTGACAGCCAGTAGGAGGATGCAGAGCGGAGGAAGCCCAGGTCAGAGGCCAGCAATGGATTAAGTCACAAACACACACACAATCTAGAGGGATAATTCAAATATGATGCGCGTTGACAGCCTTGCTTCTGCAAAACATTCATAGATAAACACAAAACACACACAGAGGAAGCATGAGGCCAGGACACCTGTGCACAGAGACATGGTGTTAATTTGTGGACAGTGTATTTTTAGATGTGACTGTCCAATGCCAAGGGAGGCCTCTTTGACAGCCAGTACTTAAAAGTGGGAGATACTCATACAGTGTTCTCTGCAAGAAATGCATGCACTTTGAGTTAGCGAAGTGTACAGCCAAATCAGTTAAATAACATTCAATGGGGATTTACAGTCATATTTTAAAGGATAGAATTATCAAAAACATTTGTTGAACGTGACTCGAAATCACTCGAAAGTTAAAAGTAGGTTAAAACTGAACGTGAATTCAAAATCTGTTAAAATCAGAAGTTGGTTTTATATCACCATTTATTTAAGATAATTATGGTAAGGCTTTTTTTTATTTCAGCAAGGCATAAATGAAAACTTTAAAATTAATATAGTCTGACAGAAAACTTGTTTCATCACAAATCTCTGACCAAGTTAGAGTAGATCTGTGAGCAACACGGATCAGCCTAAATACTTTGATTGCATCTCCAAAAATACAAAAGGGAAAGACTATTAATTGACTTACAAATCAATTATTTGGTCAGTATTTGACCCTTAAAAAAACTGTAATTGGCTAAGTATGCACAAGCATGGCTAATAACCAATACAAAAAGATGTTACAGTTTCTGCCTTCTGAACACAGAACCCACTAAATTTGTTATTATTCTTCCATGATAAACAAAAAGAAACAACTATCTCTGGCCAGAAGTTACAGTTTTGTCTCATTAATCTAAAGGATACTTTGTGGTTCAAAATGTGATTAATGTTGCAATCAGAAAGTGAAATACTTCGACCTTGGAGCTCCGCTTGAATAGTTTTTGATGGTTTGCTTGGCTCTTTTTGTGAGCTCCACGTTCCATTTGATCAACCTGAAGCTGTATTTCTTCTCTGTTCATATCCTTAAAGTTTGGCTACATTCTCATGAATCACATACTTTATATTAATATTAGCAGCTGTGGTCAGAAAAACGTGATTATCTAAAATCTTTTGAGCTCCTAAGACAGTTCTGGTCTTTGCTTTTTCTGGTCCATGTTCAGTGTGGTGAACACAGACCTACCAAACTACCCAAGAGCATTTTTGTTCCCTTTTAACTGGAAGAATGGCTGATGAAGAGCGTTAAGGCACCTGTGATGCTGATTAAGGTTTAACGCTTCAAACACTGCTTGGACTATTAATCTCTTAGCGGTACCAACACATCTGTTCGTGCTATTTTGCATTAATCTAGGGGTGGGCGATATGGGAAAAAAAATCATATCACGAGTTTCTTTTTTCAAAATCACGATCATGATTTTATCACAATTTTTTTACATTTCAACAATTCAGATAAGTTATTTACCAGTAAAATACACAAATTTAAAAGCATACCTCTTCAAAGAAAATAAGATAAAAGATCATTTCAGACAAGGTACTGTTTAAACGCTTGTTTTAATTTAGGGAAAAATGTGTAAAATAAATTTTTATTAGGAAAAAATGAAAATAAAAAGTTGACAAACAACAGAGCAGAGCTCCCAGTTCTCAATGAAATGGATCATCAGACATAAATAAGGCTCTGACGTGCAGCTGGACCACGTTTCACTGATTGTGGCATAAAATTAAGGAATGTTTAACTTTTAATTCCACCTTCTCACGTCAGTCAGAATACAGTTTGGGGATGGTGGTGTTTGAGAAAGATTTTCAACTTGGTACCTCGTACCGCAGCTCAATTACTTTTAGGAGTCTTCTGAACCTCTCATTCTCCACAGTTTGGATCAGAACTATATCCTTTGCCTGATAAAATGTCATTGCATACGTGACATCTTTTCAGTGCTTCGTCAAAGTGGATGGGGGAGCCGCTGTCGGTCTCTTTGCCTTCTGACTTTCCGACGTGCGAACCTCTTTGTTGCAATTACGTTTGTTTGCAAAGTGTCGCAGTGAGAGAACTCAAACCTTTTGGAACCAACTATTTGTTCTCGCTTTCAGAAGTCATGCTTTTCACGTAGTGGCTTTAGAGGGAGGGAAGAAACTAAACCAACGCTGCCTGAAACTCGCTCTGATTGGACCATCACTGTGTCTGTCATGCCAACAGATGCAAACTAGCAAATGGCGTGACTCGGCTGAGAGAGAGAGAAAAAAAAAAAAAAACAAATGTCTAAAAAATATCCAGTATAAAATTTAACATTTTGGGAGGAGACTACTCCCCAATAAAGAAGAAAGAACGATACACTGCAGTTGATATTTTTGGATTACTTCATGATAGCAGAAACCAAAATACTATGTGGCCCCTCACCTTATCTTTACATCTTAACCCAACCATCCTATTAAGGAAGTGTATTTTAGCTGCTTGTATGTAGGATCTTGTTTATTCAGTAAAGAAATCTCGTACTCATAAGTGAGGGCCAGAATGTAGGCAGACCAGTAAATCAAGAGTTTATTCACCCCTTCATACCAGAGCAACCATGACTGGTTAATCTCTCATTCTATTCTGCCATCAGTTATGAACAAGAAACCAAAATACTTGAACTCTTTCCCTTTAGACAAAGACTCCAACCTATTCAAGCATACCCAGTTGAGAACCGCAGCCTCAGACCTAAAAGGAGCTGCCTCTCATGGCTTAAACATGCAAATAGAACCACATCATCTGCAAAAAGGCAGAGATGTAACCCTGAGCTTCCCAAACCAGATACCCTCCTCTCCATAAGTTTGTCTTGAAACAATACAAACAGCGTCCTGTTTATATGTAGAGTCTCTGAGTATAAAATTACCAGAGAAGTAAAAAAAATGAAAGACAGCCACAATATAAATATATAACTTTCTGCCATACTATTTTAAACTATTATTGAGATAAGAATAGTAAACATTTATAGACTAGCTATAGTGTTTAGATCATATTTCAAAGCTTCAGTATCAGGGTCATTCATGACTGGCAAGATAAAGTCTTTCCTAATACAAATTCTTCTCATAACCTTTTGTGTGATCTCAGATAATTGTTTTTAGCATCTTTTCTGAATTGTTAAAGTCAAAAGACAGACTAATATACCACCAATGCACTGCATTTGTTTCTGCATTAGGTTGCTTGCCTACTAATGACCAAAAATAACTCTCTGCTCTCTGTTCTCCTTTTCAGGAACACCCTGTTCCCCTCTGCCATCGCGTGTGTGTGTTATTTTATCTTATTTTTTTTATATGCACATGTGTATCCACATGCATCAGTGCGTGTCAATGTAGGTGGGCGTGCACATGCATTATAGCTCTACTCTAAGTTGGCTTTTTGAATACAGTCAACAGATCTACATTATCAATATTCTTCAAATATCACAACACACTCTCAATGTGCAAGGATGGTACAATGACAGTGGAAATGTGAGGGTCTGGTCTTTGCACCTTTTTGTTTTCTGGACATGCAGACAAACAACCAGATACTGTCAAAAGATTTAAACATTCTTGCAAAAAATTTTAAAAATGCACAGTTCTGGCAGGTAGCTTTTTGCATGACCACATGCACACATTTAAAGGCACCCAAACAAACAAATTACCTGTTAGAGAGGAAAAGAGAGCTCACAATGAGATTCAAAGTCTTTTTTATGCTGCTTACTGCATGTCTGGATGCTGTGGAGCCAATAATCAGATGAAATCATGGACCAAAGGGAGATGAAGGTGAAGAAGAAGAAAGAGGAATTAGGATGGAAGAAATAATTCAGTAATCAAATGTGAAACAACTGCAAAAAGGGCAAACTAAATCAAAAGTTTTAAGACAAAACAAGTTACTGTGGTGTTGTGAAAAAAAGCAGACAGGATGATGAGGCATTAAAAGAAGGGGAAGCTACAGGTGTGGACCTCTCACACTGAATAACTTCAAAGTGAGGAATTTCCACACCGGAATCAAAGAAAGCAGCAGACCATGGTTAAAGCGCTAACATGTGTGACAAGAAACAGAAAACTCAACCAACTTTTACAAGTCTTTGCAAACAACTATAGCCAAAATGCTATAGGGTCACGTTTTATATGAAAGGTTGTGTTATAATTAAGGGTGGGCTTTAATACAAAAATATCCCATTTCCTTTTGTTTTTGTTTTTTTAAGTAAAATCTAATTTTTAATTTTCTCATGTTTTTGAGTTTTTATTTTTAATTACAAATTTCTTTTTGTTATTTTTAAGTTGTAGAACAGTGCAAACCAACTTTTCCATATGTAAAGGCAGCCCTAACTAACTTTGAGCTCATCCGTCTCTCACATGGACAGCTGTACATCCACTCACGTCTTTCACTAACAGACTGGGAGCTTGGAGGTTTTACATAGTGTTTTAGCTATTCCTAGGACTGTGTTCTGCTAGACACAGATACCTGACATTGTTTTTGGTCATTCCTAGAGCCCTTCCCCAAGTTTGGCGGTCACAACGCCAAGCGCTTCGATGACCCTTAGTTCCACCAAGCCTTCGATTTTCCACAGCTTTTTTACCTCATCTTTCAGCACTTGGTATTTTTCAAGCTTCTCATGTTCCTTCTTTTTGATGTTAGTGACATTTAGGATCACCACATCTGTCACTACTGCCTCATTCTGTGGCTTGTCAACCACCAAAATGTCCAGTTGATTCAATATGTCAATATGGATCTGTCCATCAGAATCTCAGCCCTGTCATTCTCCACCACTCTTGCTGGAATCTCCAACTTTGACTGAGGGACCTGTAAAACATTCCAGCTACTTGGTTTTGGTATTCCTTCTATGCTTTGCCTTCCTGCATCTACATTCCGCTGTTGTGTGCTGGACTGTTTCAGGGGCATCTTTTAACAGTGTGAATCTTGGCTCCAGTCTGTTGTGGTAGACTCTGTCCTCTGTTGCTCTTGCGCTACCATGAGTTGTCTCTCTGTGTTGTCCTTCAGTCCAGCCTTCTCTAGCCACTGGTAGGGTTTGTTGATAACAACCACTTCCTCAATCTGCTGGTGGTATATACTGTGAAGATCCTTATTCCTCCATGATGGGTCCTTTGGCTCCTCCTCTTCCACATTTGGTTTCAGTTGCTTCAGACATTCACTAAGCAGTTTGACATTAGTGAAATCTGATGTATTCCAGGATCTTTTTTGTTTATATGATGTGAAGTGACACTCACTAGTCCTCAGCCATTTGATTCTGAGTATACAGTCTCAGAGTGCCAGACTTGTGTTGAACCCCTGTGCGTTATAAAGAGCTTTCTTGTCTTCATGCCAGTGGTTTCTATCTCCTCCTTTGGCCAGGGTATCAGACCAGTAGGATATCTGATGACTGGTAGGGCATACAGTATGTGTTGAGCCTGGACTTTGTACTTACCATTTAGCTCGCAGCTGGCTCTTCAGGACCTGCTTTACTCTTTGCAGGTGCCTTGTTGTGACTTACTTCCTTGTGACCTCATTGTGGTTACCATTTGCCTAAGACTGGAAGGTATTTGTAGCTGTCCTTAATGTCTGCAGTAAAGTCTGACCACTACAGTACATATATTATTTATGTATAATGCAATTTTGCAATGGAACAATGGATATGATGAGTTATATAGATGATATGGGAAACTCAGCTTTCACAGATCTCTAACATATTCTAATCCTTCATCATTGATATCATAAATTGTGGTCAGAAACAATCTTTAAGAAGGTCCTTTGAATGAATCATCATATCTGATGGACAGTCAATGTGATTCACACAGCTTGTCATCTTCTAAACTGTTTATTAATGACCAATCAAAGAAATGACCCAGATTTCCTGAGCTAATGAACATATTGTAAACAAAATAGTAGATTTAAACTCAAGAGGACACAACCAAAATAAAGAGGTATAGCCTGGACAACCCGACAGTTCATCACAGGGTTTAACAATAAGTATGCCTTTTACAGACTTCATAAAATAAAGCAGAACACAACGAAAACATTGGAAAAACAATAGATTACTGTTATTATCAATAATAACTGCAAGGCATCACTTCTCCTTCCCCTCCAGGAGTTTTCACAACTCCTAATTTTGTCAGTGGTGAAGCAACTTCCTCTGCTGGCCGCCCAGAGGAAAAAAACAACAAATGTTGTAAGAGTATTATTTCTTAAAAAGAAGAATAAATGAAATCCAAATCTTTGCTTGTGAAATGTTGCTTTTGATAGCAATTCTCATGCTTTACATCAGACGTTTTGTCATCTAACCAAACAGGTTAAACGCATTCAACACTTTGCACTTTTCAACAATTACAATCTACATAACAACAATTGCATTAACATAATATGCAATTCATGCCCATACTGATAATCACAGTTAGCTTGTGAGATACGCAGAGTAAACCACTGTACAACTTATCAATTAGAGTAAGAACACTCAGAATACAAAAGATCTCAGTTTACTGAGTTCATACCTTTTGATCCACACTAAACACCGAACTGGTTTTTGATCAATACAACAACAACGACATTATGATTTCAATAGGTTACAAACAGGAATACAACAGTGACTGTAGATTTTGTTTTTTTATTTGTTTGTCTGTTTGTTTATGTGATCAGTTGTTGCTTAAAAAATGCTTAAATGTATTTGAGTTCACAATTTGTCAGTTTTACATCTGACTGAAGAGCAAAAACTGTAGAGCAAATCATGCGTGACTGAAGTAGAATCACTACCGGGGGGGACAAATTCAACATTTTGCACAAAATGTACAAATTTTTAGTTCTTACCAGCAGCTCTTCTGCTATCCCAAAGACAACATAGTGCATCCAGGTGAAATCAACCACTCCACGAGTCAAAACACGCGCTAGCTGACAGAAAGAGGCTGCCGTTTGCTGGCTCGGCTCAGCTTGTGCTTACAAATCACGACGCCACTCCCCCCTATCTCTGTGCCAGCCAACTTACAGTAGGCTGAGTTTAGTCATTATGAGTCACTTTCTTCCTGCTCTCTGTCAGCTCAGCTTCCAACTCCACTGTCTCCCACTTCCCTCCTCTTCCCCTAAATTAGCCTGAATGGCGTAGTCTTGGGTAACAACAAGAAGATCCCTGTGTCCAGTAAACTCCTCTGTCACTTGGTTTTTCCCTTTTCTAATCACGAACATGTAACTCCTCCTTTGGTCCAACCTCTTTTTTTTTTTTTCCTTTCTGAACCAGTGCAGAAAATTTGCATACAGTGACACTTAGACATGTGTGAGCAACAACACACTAATACACATCTTGTTTTTTTTTAAGTTTCATGATTGATGTACTTTTTTGAACTATAGAGCAGTGAATCAGCATATTTACTTCCATAACTGCAAAGCCACATGTTGTGGTCTTGCCTGACAGACCAAAATATAAGCATAAGTCTAAGTGGTTAGATGACACTATAGCTTGGGAGGCGATAATTTTATTTCAGTCTGTCAACTCAGTGTAACTATTCAAGAATGTGCTGCCATGAGTGTTTGATTCCTACAGTTACTTTTTTATCAAACAAGCTGATTTTTTAGGTTGAGAAATCTTTAAAAATGCAGAGTACAATTTGAGAAGTAAAAATGATCAAGCAATCACAGCTGTCAATCACAGCTGATAGCCAAAGCAGATAAACTAATGTATTAACTGACTTTAAGGTCAAGAGGTTACATGCACAAAGTTAAAAACAAAAAAAGTATCAACCACATTTGGGGTTGTTCATTGGCTGATGATACTATAATTTAAAAACTTTAAACTAAATTAAAGATTAGAATATAAGAATGTATGTATGTATTTGTACGTTTGTTATGCAGACGTTAAGCTATTTATGTCATTGAACTGTTTAAATCTAAAGCCAGAAAGGAGTTAGGCTGATATATAAGCCAATAAAATATTTGTATCTTTCAGTACTTTCCAAAATTACCATTACAGCTTTGAAGATAATTCACTGTCACTGTAGTAGCAACAACATAAGTTTAATACATTCCAATTATTTTATTCAAATATACCCACTGTTTTTAAAGAAATCCTTCCACAAGTGAAAGAACATGGAAGACATAATTTGGGAAAAAATTTAAGAAAAAATAGTTTAATGCTTTAATTATTAGTCTTACACATATTTTACAAAGTGCATCTTAAATGTGTTGTCAAATTTATTGTTTTTTGCTGTTAAACATGACTCTACATAATACAGGACATAGGGTATAGGATAGGCCAAATATAAGCCTCTATGCTTCAGCCTATTCCTTTTTTGATTGCTGATTGACTGGTTACTTTAATGTAAAATAATAATTTGTTGTTGCTGACACAAATAAAAGCAAAAAAAAAGGGTAACGTCATTGGCATTTTGGTTTTTGGTGTAACTGCTTTTACATTCTAGTTGTGTTTCCTGTTGAATCAAACAGATGAAAATCCAATTCAACAACAGCAAAATCAATCTAAAGAAACTCTTAAACACAAAGATGACCTCCAGGTGTTGACAGAGTTTTAGTGAAAAGGTGAAAGGTGGAAAAACAGAGCATTAGTTCCACACAATGAATAGATGGGAAGTTTTTAATGTAGCATTTATAGTGTTTGCTTATAGTCTGCAATAGTATCTGAGGAAACACTACAAAATCTTTGAGCACAAAACATCAAATCTGAAGAACTTATAAGTATTAAAATGAAAACATCTGTCATAAAGGATGATAATTTTATCATTCTATAAAAACGTCAAGTGAAAAATAAACATTTGAACACAAAGAGAAGCTGTTTTGACGGCCTGTCAGTGTCTGTCTGTTAATCTGTTTCCCTCCTCTGAATTCAGCCCAGTTTTTCATATTCCTCCATCTCTTGGGCTCGTATACCCGACTAAAAGCACATGAAGCGTTAGGACAGTTGTTCCATCACAACGGCAGAGAACAGAGGCCAACGTGGTTCAGCAGTTCCACACTGACAAGAATCCCTTGTTTGTACACAAAGAATTCA
The DNA here is from genome assembly GCA_006937955.1 of Pachypanchax playfairii. Classification (NCBI taxonomy): domain Eukaryota; kingdom Metazoa; phylum Chordata; class Actinopteri; order Cyprinodontiformes; family Aplocheilidae; genus Pachypanchax; species Pachypanchax playfairii. The sequence continues at coordinate 198,950 of SSNP01000003.1, forward strand.
GCGGTGGGTTAGCTCCAGTTCTCGTGGTGCCAGCAGTGTATTTACTGGGTTATTTTGGTCCAGGGGCTGGACCCCTGAAGGTTGTCAGCTTATTGGTCGAGTCAGCTGTGTTCTTGTCAAGTCTGGCCAGTCAAAGGAGAGATGAGGAGGAGGGGGCAGCGCTGTTCAAGGCTGTCTTGTACTCTTTAACAACGGCCTGTCAAAGAAGTCGTACAAGTCAACACATTCACACATCAATGAAGCACTTTTTTTTTTGTCAGGCAAGTTTTTTTGTTATTATTTACTATCTCCATGGTTGCCACGAGGCTGTAAACAAACACTACATTTATAGTTTATCATTGTAGCTCTGCTGAGTGTTAAACAGTGGTGCTGATGTGTCTAAGTGGAGTCAGACTCGGCAATGCTAACCCGAGGCTAAAAGCAATGCTGTTATCAGTAGGATAGACAAGTTTTAATATTTTTGTCTGTATGTAAAGATTTGTTTTTGTTGTAAAGACAAGATGAAAAGTCTCATGGTGAAAGTCCTTTAGTGGTATAACATTCCCCACACTGGGGAAAATAGTTCAACTTTAAAAACCAACATTTTTCAATACCTAATGTCTAAGAATTTGGGGATTTCGTTTCTTTCTACAGTGTAAAAGACTGTAAAAGGTTTTCTGGATAAAAGCTGTACACAAGGGACAAAAGCATGCCTGTGATCTAAGAGTTCTTACACTCTCAGAATTAGAGGTATGAGACAAGAACATTTGTGCAAATTTGTACCATTTCAACTGCCCCTTCAACCCTGGCCAAGACTGGTTAATCTCCATTTTACCCTGGACTACAGGGTACACCCCCAGTGACAAGAAGGGCACAAATTCTTGTCACTGGGGGTGTACCCTGTAGTCCAGGTCCATTTTTGTACCTTATGAAGTTGTTCTACTAAAACAGTAAAATTATGCCACGTTTTGAAGTCTAAAAACAAACATGTAAACCATAATATTGAAAATGATGGATGAAACTTAATAAAATTGAGATTAACCAGCCTTGGCCAGGGTTGCAGGTGCAGTTGAAATGGTACAAATTTGTACTTTACATCAATTTGAACACTCTAAGGGGCATTTCTGACCTTTTAAAGACCAGTATTGTACTTTTAAGGGAACATTTTAAAACTATTTACCTATAGGTACAAAAATGTTCTTGTCTCGTACCTCTATTTCTGAGAGTGCAGGTAACCTTTACTGGATAACAACCTCACTTTGATAGAATAAATCTACCAAAATGTGGATGTTTATTTCAGAGTTAGGGAGAATAGACTTCCAGTTAAACTTCATAGAGATGGTTAGATACATAAGGGTTTTGGTTGGGGTAGTTTATCATTGTAGTGGCAGCGTATCAGAGTCCTGGGTGGAAGGTGTGGAAGTTTGGGGGGGGGTATGGGGGAGACTGATAACATATCATGTGGTCACCAGTATGGTTTTATTGTCACAGATTTGAAGGACTGGCCCCACGACAAGGCTACAGTCCCATCATGCTGTAGTATCATCAGAGCAGCTGCATCCTGGTACAATCCAGGAAACTTGTGCCTGTTTTGTGATGGTGAGTATACATGGTAGGATTTTTAAAGGACAGTGATACTAACATATACAGTGTGGTAAAGGCACAGAAAAGTATTTAATGGAAAATAGCTGTAAAAGGTACTCAGAGCGTATAACAGCTCCATGATTTCTTTTACAGTGAAGGTCACAAAAGTTATGAAGAGTATAGCAGCACTCTAGTTTCAAACACATTCCTGGATTAAAACAACAGAATAAGCTCATCAACATTTATAAACAAAAAAAAAAAAAGTCAGAAATCACAGTTCATCCATCCATAAATTCAATCTGAATCCATGACAAATATTTTTAAAAAGACGAGATTTATAGAAATAATATCCAAAAACTTGGTGGCCTTCACAAGGCCAGAGATGATACAAAACAAACTCAGATCCTATGGAACATTGTTCAGTTTTACATTTTGAAAACCAAAATTATTATATAAAACATAAACATCACACTGTCCAAACCAAACAACAATGTGACCATGTGTCTTTTTATCTGAGCACAACCCAAAAGATGCGGGTGTGCTGGTGAATTTATAAAAATAAAAATAATCCACCATGTGTTTTGAAGTGAACCGTGTTGGATGTTCCAGTGTCTGTACAATATGTCACTGGTTGTTGATTTATTTCAGCAGCCTGTGTCTGTTGTAAGAGGATTTAAATCACCTGTAATTAATACCAAGTAAACATCACTGTGGATTCATGATGGGGGTTTGGTGCCTGCAGAAACCTCTAAACCAGTCACACGACATTTTTTCTGTCTTTTTTTTGTTCGTTGTTGCACAAGTGAGAGTCACCCGAGATGACTTGAGAGATAAGACCCAAACGGACTTATAAACAATTCTGATGGAGCCTTCTCATTCTTCACTTCTCATATCTTTATCTCTTTCTCTATTATTTAATGATCTGATTTCTGAAAAGTTTCTCAGAACAGAGAGAAAATGATTTCACAAAGTGCAACTCAAGAGAACATGAACGGTGACGACTGAAAGCATCAGCGGAATTCAATAATTTGTAAAATGTCTGTACTCTTGTTTACATAGTCACGCAGTGAAATCTTTTTTTTATGAGAGAGACAAAGCATGTCTCCTTTTGTACGTCAGGGTTTAGAGTAGTCAGACTTGCTTTAAGGTGACAGTAAGGACAAAGTAAGTACTTGTTATGGTTTTTTTAAGACTCCAGGAAATTCATAAAGGTCAAGCGAACGTTCTGAGAAGGGATACCTGCATTAGCCTCTTAAAGGACACTCTTTTTCAAATACCAAAAAATACATCCATACAGCTACTGAGCTGCTCAGTAACATTAGATATGAAAAACAGAAAATAAATCTCAAATGCAAAGAATCTTAAACTCTGAGAAAACAAAATGATCACAACTGATTTATCTTTTTGAACTAGTTCTTCAGGTAATTATTCCCAAAACCATGTAAATTTATAAACATGATTTCCAGGTGATGTTATAGTCCATCACAAGCAACTTTCCTTGCTGTGGTAAAAATACAAAACTAGGAATTTTTAAAAAGCTCCTGAAAGTTAATCCACTCAGTACAGATGACGGAAACCCAAAAGACATGAATAATTTTTTAAAGAGGCCATTTCATACACATTTCAGGACTTTGTGGTTATTTCTTAAGTATTAACCAGTAATATGAAACATCTTATATCTAAAAAAAACGTCAGGAAACACTTATTAACAGACCTTTCAATCTGTCTGCATTAAAATTCGTCTGGTTCAGGCTCCTTCCGTCAGGCTGCTTTGTCAGCAGCTCGTTCATATTCATTGTTCAAATTTTCTGGACTCTGATTGGCTAACAAACTAGCCTATGCCAGCAAAGAATACTGTTTCCTGCCCCACTGCGCATGGCAATGTCAGACATCGTGTCTTCCTGTTTGTTACGTCTTATGCTAACAGCTTTTAGCCAGCAGCATGCTAGGCGTGGTTTCAACTGCGGGAGCTGCCGAATACTAACAAGCAAAGGAGTTGTGATGAAACAGATACAGGCTGTTCGGACTCAGGAGAAATCGGGTTTTATCGCCACCTGCGTAGTTTGACAGATTAAAACTGAAAGAGAAGTTGTTGACCTGTTTTCACACCCAGTATGAAGGTAAGAACACCTGTGGAGCTAAAATATTCAACAGAAACCTCAGAAAAAACGTTTTTAATGGAAGGGCCTCTTTATCAACCTCTGATAAGTGCTGAGAATGAAATGGGAGCTGTAAGCTAAGATAAATTTAAAATTCTACAATTTAAATAAAATACTGTTCATTTTTGGCAGACATCAGTCCAAAAGCTCCGACATTATAAGAGTTAAGGTAAAGTGCGATAAAATACAGGAAGAATGTCATCTGTTGTGTTTCCCTTCTCACACCAGCTGTTTTTCTTTAACATTTAAATTTACAAAAACTCTTTCAGATCTAACAAAACCTAATTTTGGGGGTGTTTTACATCACTGATTTAAAGACACCTCTTAAAAGAAAACCTTTTAAAATAATCCAGAATTAATAAATTCTGTGTTCAGTTTGCACAGTGTGATAAACTGTTCTTACACATTTTTCCCAGAATAAGATAATGAAAGAGATTTGAGGCCCTTTTATCTGACCACAAACTCAGATTCTGACTATTTCCACATTTAATAAAAGTATCAAAGAAACGTAGACATTAAGCAGATCAAATTTGGCTGTCAAATCTTAATTGGAATCTAAATTTATACGTTTTTATAGAGATTATCATCAGAAAGTCACAAACAATCACAGCAGTTCAAACTGACGAGCCAATGTCCCAAACATCAACAGCTGGACAGCTACAGAGAACCGTCGCAACTGAAACGCCATTCTGACTCATAAAAAGAAACAGAGAACGACTATCACTACTGTCTGTAGGTCAAAAGAGGATATGAAACAGTGGAGCGGAGATGAGATGAGGAAGTGGAGTCACACATTCAGCACATGCCCTGAAACAACCCACCCACACTCACCTCTGATCGATCATGGGTCATGTTGTCATACAGCACATGCCACGCTGTCATTCCTCCAGGTTTTCACGAAAAAGCCCGAGCTTTGTTGACAAAGTCAAACAACAGAGTGTTTGCTCGTTTCCTTTTTATATGTATGTTTTTAAAGAAAATCCAGAACGCCTACCAGACTGTTCCCTTTTCCACCTTTTCTTGGTCTGAGCAGCAAAACAAACGGCGTTGTCACAAGAGAACTTTCCATATGGCTAACAGATGAAGCTGTGTTTACACACACATGATGCTCTTTCACACTAGAGTACATCCATTGAACCAAGCTAACCTGCTTCTCTAAGTGTGTGTGTGTGTGTGTGTGTGTGCACATGACAACCTACGTCAGTTTACCTGAAGGAAAATAATCCAATCACTGACACTTTCAGCATAACAACCAATAATAAAGTCCTCAAACTGGAACACTACAAGCCGGTGACCTCTGACCTGTCTGATATCCATTTCACAGTGTCTACTGAGACGAGCCTTAATAAGTGTGTGTGCACTGTAACCTCAGTGGTTTCTCCAACTTTTACACATTTTTCATTTTCTTTAAAGGTCCTGTATCCTGTTATTTTACAGCTGTCAACATCTGGGATGGACATATGATAAAATCTTACCTTTGGTGTTATATAGTACTTATTTGTCCTGAAATATAACTTATTTTTGCTGAGTTATTCTCCGACCAGGAAGTAACACTCACTTTACCCAAAATCCCATCTCTTCCTCAAGCCCCTTCCACGTGAGTGCTGCCCCTCGAGCTGCCTGAATAAAATAGTGAATAAATTCCTGTAACTCCCACATTTTCACCGGGACATTTTTAGAAAGTAAAATACTACAAACGGTGGTGCTTAGTGTCTTGCTTCAGACTCTCACAGCTCGGTGTGTGTGTGTTTAATCTGCAGGGGCAGAGTGGACACGCCAGGCAGGTCCTGGTGTAACATTGTTACATCACTATGTTACAGTCAGTCGTTTTCCAGGAGAGACTGGAGCAGCTGCTCAGAGCCCAGGATGCAGGAGGATTACTGAGAAATGCGTGAATTACGCCAAAAACCACTGTTTTTTTTTCCACACCAACGGTTCTACCCACAGTAACTGTGGGGAATTGCTTATGAGCTAATGTCGCTATGCAGAAACTTCCTAGAAAAAGACATGGATTTTAGGATTATAATAATTTAAAGACCACTGAGATGCTTTAAAATGGCTCAAAAGATGATCGGAGTGCGTCTTTCAACACAAATAGATAGAAATTTCAAATTTATTCTCATCCTCAAAATGTAGTGCAGCACTGACCCGAAAACCAAAACATCTAGACAAAATATCAAAACAAAATGGTTATTTAACATGTAAATTTGTAAGTCTGACCACTGACATGTGAAGTAAGCCAAATGTATTTAAACTTTGTTATGTTGCCATTCCTGCATATTTTCATGTCACAGACAACAGTTTACATGTCAGAGTCCTTCTTATGAACATGATTAAACTAAGTGAGAGGCTCATGTTTCAAACTGTGACACAGTAATTTCATTAAACTGTTTTACGGACATGTGGAAACACATCACTGTAAGCTGTAGCACTGCTGCTGCAGCACGGCGTTACGGTGTCGTCTGTGATAGAAAATATGGAATCAGACATATGTAAAAAGCTGAACATCAATACAGACAGTAAAGAAGAAAAGAGACGGACTGACAGCTTGAACTGTCAATCACACTCATCTGGGTGAGTCAGTAACAGAGAACATATCAGTTCTCACACTCTAGTATCACATTTCTGTCAGTTTTTCAGTTTAGATTCCACATAGACAAGGTCATAGAGTCAAGTGAGGTCAACTCGCTGCCATCTTTCTCTTTACCATGCTTTCATTTATTTGTCAAAGTGGAACAATAAACTACATCCAGGTTTCCTTTGCTGCAGAACCCTAAAATCCACCACCCACAATATGTGACAGAAATAATCCTGTTTTGTTTACTTGGAGAGCTAAGCTCTAGATTTTCTATTTCTGGTGTCTCACTTTCTAAGTTGCCATCATAGTGTTTCATAACACAGCATCAACACCGCTGCTACTGCTAAAGCGGATGTCTCGGGAGAAATTACTTAGAAGAACGCTGATTTAAAAAGTAGACAGATCAGGATGAAGATGCGAACAAATGTCAAAATAAAATATGTCCTCAGGTTGGTGTGCTCATCAGCTCCAGGCAGACTCGTGGAAACGTTGAACCGTTTTCGTTTTCACTGCAGAACAAAGAGCCCGATGACAGAAGTCAGACTAGGAGGTCAGGGGTCACGGTCAAAAGTCAAACATCTTGTTGATGTAATGTAAGATTTAAAGAAGACATGCAAACAGGATTCAATCTATCCACCAGTGCAGAGATTTACACATGACCTGCACTACAATCTGCATCCACCAATAGAAATCCAGGCCTCAAATGTTAAAATGTGATTATTATTGAATATATCCATTATTCTAAAAATAAACCAAGTTAAAAATTTAATTTCAAAGTAAGAAAACCTGAAAATAGTAGGTATGTAATGTGATCATTCCTGGAATCACAATTACCAGGTAGCAATAAAGATAACAAACTGTTCCTTCTCAATACACACAAACACACACACACTATCACAAATTTACAACAACTAGAATGTGAAAACTGAGCTCACAAAGGAGTGTAAATGGTCAACAGTGCCTTTGTTATTTCTGTGTTGGCGCCATGAGGATCCTTCAAGCTAAGTGTGTGAATAAGCAGCAGAGCATTACAGACTGTAGAGTTTACAGTCACAGCTTATACATAGCAGCATACCCCAGAGCTGAGGTGTTGTTACTGATACTGTCCTGGCTGCTAGCTCATAAATGGCAAGAAGGGCAGTTCCTTCCAGGCTGCAGATGACAGTTATAGGGTGAAACGTTTGGCATTGTGCTATTATGATGTTCTTCAACAAGAAGTGCTTAAAGTGTCCAAAAACCAATCAATATCTGGATTTATTTTCCTTTTTAGTGCCTATAAATACATGAATGTATCAACAAGTATTCAATTTAAACTCATTATCGAATTATAATGGGCTGAAGTACAGTGATCATGTCTCAGCTATGTCCTAAACTGAGCTGCGTGATGTGAGATGCTTCCAGATAGGCTGTCAAATTTTTTAATAAGGACTACACAGTGAGCAAGATGTCTGCGTGGCTTGAAAACATGGAAATTAGTTGCTGCAATGGGGTGAAAGTACCTTTAAAAAGAGCGTTGTGGTATTTAATATAGATATTTAAATCCAGGATTTTATTCAGTAGTGTTGGTGGTGAAATATAACTTACCAGCTCTGAAGGTCAGACAGAACGAGTCAGGCTGAGGAAAAGTGCGTGTCCGCTTCTCTCTGAGCTCAGATACCGGACCGACCGGCAACTGTCAACCAGGAAGAAAAGAAAATAAAACCAGAAAAAAAATGTCATAAAGTGAAGAAGTTTCAGCTTTCACTGCGTTTCAACACACTGACACAGTGTGTAGAAGTTCACGCGCGTCGTTCTTTACTTTGTTTTCGTTTTGACGGTTGTTGTCACAACTCAGAGCGTCTGCGGTCACCTGCGCCACCACGAATGGTAAGAGGATTGTGGGTAATGTAGTTTACATTCGGTTCATTAATAACCTTACGCATTTTACAGCCATAACTAGGGCAAATGATGAGGTTTCAACTGGAGTTCGAGAGGTTTTTATTTCAATCATAAATTAAAAGTGTTCGCTTTTTTACTGCTTTAATTTGCAGGACATGCAAGTTTGTATGTATATAAAAACTTGTTTAAATTAAATTCACTTCAGCTAAAGGGCACATTTGTTTTAAATCTGACTTTAAAGAGTTTATTTCTAAGGATATGGTCTGTGGTTGATTTGGAGACTTTAAAACGTGTTTCATCTACTTTACTTTTTCAGTCATTTGAGACACTTTTCAGTTCACTGCCAAGACAACAACCAACAAGTTAAGTCCGCGCTGATCAGGGCATAGACTTTTTTTAACTTGTTTTTCCTATAAACAAAAACTTGTTTGAATAGGGAGTAAAGACTTAAAGACTAAACTATTAGCTTGAGATAGAAAAAAAAACATTTTTAGGGCTTTCAGCTCTCTGGGGTGGGTTTAGATTTGGGTGCCTTAGAAATAAAGAAGATAAATTATCTGTTTTGGAATGCATGTTCACATGTGGAGGAAATTAATGCCATCCTTCCATCATAGAGAGCAAACAGGTGCAGAAGTTTCATTGACAGAAATCACTTGATTGAAGTGACTTTTCCAAAAGGTTGTGCAATAAAACACTGACTTAAGGCCAGTTTTGTTTAGTTTGTTATAATTAAAACAATTTCTGATTTTATCATTTAACTTTCAATGTTTTTTATTAATAATATTTTTCAGTTTCAACTTGTTTCAGTGACCATTGTGGGTTTTGCTGCGTAACCAAGAATTTAGGTAATTTAGGTCATTGTCTTCAGGTTCAGGTTTTTTTCCTTTCTATAGTTCTCTGATTTGAAGTTGCTGTCAATCCAAAAATGTTTTTCAAAAAAGGAAACTGGACTTCTATTTTCTTCTTATTGAAAACGTTTCATCTCTCATCCAAGAGACATCTTCAGTTCTAACCAGGTTTGGGAGTTACAGGCTTATGAGTGGCTGGGACCACACAGTATAAATAGCTTCGTTTGTTGCCGTTTCTGGCACACTCGTCCCATCAAGGGGTCGGTATGTCTCTGTTCTCTGAGACTTGTTTATGCGAGGTGTTGTAGTCACCTGATTGGCAGTTTGATTGTTTTGAAACTGTGTAGGAAGTTGTACGTGTTAGAAAAGTGAAACCTGAGTCCACCTCCGAGTGGACCTCTTGCAAACCATCTGTCTTCTCTGTCCAAAATATGGACATTATCATCTTCAAAAGAGTGTCCTTTATCTATGAGATGTAGATGCGCAGCTGAGTCTTGACATGAAGAGCTGGCTCTTGTGTGCTGTGCCATGTGTCTGGAGAGAGGTTGTTTAGTTTCTGCCATGAGGTCTGAAGACTCCTCACTACACTGGACTGTAGACAACTCACTTTATGTTTGGGTGTTTTGTCTTCAGGGTGAACCAGTTTCTGTCTGAAGGTACTGTTGGGTTTGGAGAAAATCCTCCTGAGTTTATCTGATACTCCATATGGCATCACAACACTTTGGCAGTGGTCTGAAGAGCTTTTCTGTTTATTTCCCTTTTCTTCTGTCCTAGATGGGACATGTTCACTCAGGTGTTGAAAAGTTCTGATGAGAGAACGTTTGTGTTCCAGTGGGTGGTGAGAGTCAAATAAGAGATACTGGTCTGTGTGTGTTGGTTTTCTGTAAACTTCTATACTGAGGCCTCCATCTTTCTCTATTTGTACCAAACAGTCCAGGAACGGTAGCTTTTCGTGCATCGGGTCCTCTCTAGTGAACTTGATGTTTTTGTCGACCGAGTCAATGTGTTAAATAAAGGCTTCTACCTCTTGGAGTTGAATTTTGGCTAGTGACTAGTGGCTCAGTGTTGTTCCCTTGTAGAAATCCAAGATCCTTTTTTCCACCTCCTCCATGTAGAGATTAGCAAGTTGCTGTCAGGTGGCTAACCATGCAACATCCATTTTAAATTATTCAGTCTAGTTAACACTAAAACTCTTCAATTTTTAATGCTGTATGTTTGGAATCGTTGACCGTCTGGACTGTGAAGGATTGTCAGCTCTGCTGCACTGAGTTTGATTCAAACACAAAGTTTATCCCAGCATATTTTGGTTTCTTTTTTCTTTTCACTAGTGATCTAGTACCATAATGAACTGATGTGTGCTTCCAATCATGCCTTTGCTCTGGCACATTTTGTTCCAATTTCATTTGGTCTGTGAAATTCCAGAGGTGATCAGATAGGATTGCATCCCATGGGATGCACGTGTCAGTGGATTTTTTTTTTATTCAATTATATTTCACACTGGTTGTAATCACTTATGTCACAGTGACAGTGTAACTGATGTATTTTCTCAATCTGAAACAGTTTTCCCACTTGTCAATAATCCATAGAATATGACAAATATTGTGGCATGTTAAAGATGTGAGGAAAACTCTGGAGAGCAACCTTAAATAAAGTGTTCCAGACGTTTGACTGTTGTCATATAATGTAATACCAGAACTTACCACAAGAGGGAGATAGAGGGCTCTATTGTTGAAACACACTGTACAGCTGCAACGTTGAATCAGAAACCGGTTTATTTGGCCCAGTACGTTACAAACACAGAACACACACGAGATAGATTGAGCAGCATCATTTAGCATAAATGTCTGATGGATGTTTGAACTTGTTTGTACAGACAACATATTATTTTCCAGAGAGAAGAAGTTATTTCTTCATGAAGGTGTTTAACATGTTTGTTCAACATGGTGACGGTCTGGAGAAAGAAACTGTTCTTGTGTCTTGTGATTTTGGTGTTCAGTGATCTGTAACACCGTGCTGAGGGGAGAGAAGAGGTGAGATTCCGGGTGAGAAGGTCCCTGCTGATACTGCCTGGAGGAGTCCATGTCCGAGATGGAGGCGTACAAGTCCTGGATGGAGGCATACAGTTTGTGCATGGAGGAGTACAGGTCCTAGATGGAGGCGTACAAGTCCTGGATAGAGGCATACAGTTTGTGCATGGAGGAGTACAGGTCCTAGATGGAGGAGCACAGGTCTGGATGGAAGACTCCAGGTCCAAGATGGAGGGCAGCAGATTAGCACTAGTGATCCTCTTTGCAGACCTTATAGTTCTCTCCAATGAGTGCATGACCCTGACACAACTTCTAAAAGACTAAAGTGTCAAAGCAGGGTGTCCAACTGCAGGCCTCGAGGGCCACTATCTGCATGTTTTAGATGTTTTCCTGGTTCAACACACCTGATTCAAATCTACAACATCTCAGCAAGTCAATAAGAAGCTTGTTAATGAGCTTTTGAGCAGAAACAGGTGTTGAAGCAGAGGAACATCTAATCATGCAAGACAGCGGCTCTTGAGGCCTGGAGTTGGACACCCCTATGTTAAAGGTTTAAAGGCACAACATCTTGTGACATACAGGACTTTACTGTTTATACCATTTGAATTGTGAGATAGTTATTTGCTGACACTGGTTGTCCAGGGGAAACTCTCTAATCCAAATGAATATTTGACTTTTTTTTTTGGGGGGGGGGTGTCCTTTGTTAAACACAAACATTTTTGTGGGGATTTAATTTGTGCTGTTAATATACAGATAGGGTTGTTATTATGTTCAGACATGATTGGTCAAGAAAAATGCTTCCAAACATGGAAAGAGTCAAAGTAGTGACCACAAAAGTACCAGGATGTAACAAAAACAGTGTAGGTGTCAGTATTCAGAACATAATGACTGAATAAGGAATAATTCAGTAAAGATACAGAACTTTAAATGTGCATGTGTGTTTATTGTAATAGATCACAGATGAATTATTAATGGTAATATACATTTAAAATAACTAGACTCCTTTTTAACATTCCATAAGTGATCCAAACATCCAGCTGTCCTCAGATATTTAACAAATTCAATCAAAATATTTCTCATTACATCTGTAGGTGGCTGATCCAATCATTTCTTTCAGTGTCTGTGAAACTCAAGTAACTGAAACTGTAAGACGGCAGGAGAAACCTGTACCCCACCTTCCACCATGTATGTTACAGAAAATATTCTAACCAGATTCTAACAAAATGAGACACTCAAACAATCTCCAAGAATATAATCACAACATCAGCAAACACATGGAATAAAAACTGCCCCAATCTGTGCATGATGTTTGAAATAAAGCACATCTTTGGCCTTTTTAGAGTGAAGAAAGAATCACATAATCACAAGTGGCTAGAATTAATTATAGAGCTGAAGACTTAACGCATGATAAATTTACAAATTAAAAAAATACTTCTGAATAGACAAAAAAAGTTTGCATTCAGTTGGTTAATTCTTTATGAAGCTTGCAAAACATGAATACAGCTGAAAGAGACAACAGGGCTGTAAACTACCTGTGGACAGTAAATTATTAAATCCAATCCATGTATCTGTCCTCCAATCAGTGCTGACTTTCACCATCAAAACATGTGTGTGCACTGATTGTCTCAATGAATGTGATCCAACAGATTGTACTTTTGTTTGATATAAGCTTTGTTTGCTGCTAAAGAAACGTAGGAGACAGATGTTATGTGTAGGGTAAAGAGGGGTACTGTGGATGCCACCAGTCCATGAGCTTCACACTGTGAACGGGATCCAACACAACCTGTGTCCCGCTTTGATCCCCTCGCCTCTTTCCCCGCTGGAGCGGCGAGTCCTGAAACACCAGCCGAACACGGTGGTGACGCATGTCTGTGCTCACGTTGATTGTGAACTATGAAAGAAAGACAGAGACACTGATACAGATCAGACAAGCCAAGGATAGAAATCTCAGTCTATAAATGTCTCAGTCTTTAAAAGGATGTTTTATGAAAGACTTGCCAGGGTTAGTGTCATGCCCATGACTACAGGGGTGAAGATGTAGTTGAGCGTGGTGACCTGAAGCACACAGCAGTCAGAGTCTGGATTCATGTGAACATCTTCATACTGTTTTGGTAAGCGTAAGGACTTTGCACAAGCGTTCTTGCCATTTACCTGCTGTGATGCAGAATAACACGTAAACCTCAAAGTAGGAATCACAACACGCACATACCAGCATTTCTGTTTTCATTAATCAGGAAAAAGAAGTGTGGGAGTTTCATAAAAGAAAAAAAGGAAGTTACCTGCTTAACAAATTTAAAGTTGAACTCCCACAATGATTCTGGGCAAGTCCCTGACAGCTTTCTGACCCAGAAAAGTAAACACTGTGACAAGCAGAACAATGTGTTTACATTTAAAGGACAGTTAGGAAACTTCCATTTTTGCATACATGTATTTTTATATTTTAAGATTCCTATTTTGTGAAAAAATCCTAAAGCAAATTGGGCAAAACCTCTTTATTCAGTTTTTGCTATGAATAATACGCCATAAAATGATGGTGAAGATTTTAAAAATTGCTTTGGATTAAAATACTTTCAAGTTAATTTTGAAAAAAGCTGCAGTTTTTACAGTCTTTATACTAATACTGGCAATAAATACAAGCAGTTCTACAATAAGCATTTAATAAAGCAGATATTTGTTCTCCAACAGCATGGTGACTGCTCTTATCTCTGTTAACGTACCCTGGAGTTAATCAAAGTGGTGGGTGTGGATTCTGGCAGTGCAGGAATCTTTGACGCGCGGGAGCTGAACGGCTCATACAGATGAAAAAGTGAGCGGATCACACAGGCCCGAAGACAGCGCATCCTATCTATGCAAGCGGGCCGGAGACGAAACGGAAGCTCAACGTCAATCTTGTAGTGCCTTAAAAATAAACAGACAGTAGTGAGGATGAGTTGAAGATCAGATGAGAATATGGTTTCTATTTTGTCCACTGTGTCACCAAAATATTTTCTGTAATATGTATACTAGAATGTGCAACTTTCTTTAAAACAGCCAACAAGATGCATTATCTCATTAGGATAAGGTCAGTGGTAAAGATATTGCTGTGAATATCAGTGAAGCAATTACAAATATCCAAACTTTACACAAAAACAAAACTACCTCCTGTAGAGTCTGGTCCAGAAAGCTGCAGTGCAAGTGACCGTCCATGCGTTCCTACAGATCAAAGCAAATCTGCACACGTCTTCTGGGCGGATATAGGAAGAAAGCACCAGCCAAATGTCAACAGGGTAGTCCTCCCCATCACTGCTCTCACTGTTTTCTAAAACGATAAGAAGGCAAACAAACAGGAAAATCATTGCCTAGATTATTGTTGTTTCTTTAATACTATTTATTACTGGATGACCTTGTGAAATATTGAAAAACTTTACCCTTTCTTCTTTTATTTTTCTTTTTGCGGGCCACTTTAATTTCACTTTCTCCTCCTCCTTCTTCCTCAGGGTCTAGTTCATCAGCACTGCCCAAAGCTTCAGCTTTGACACCTACTGCAGATGAGAGGACTTCCTCCACAGTACCTTGAGAGGCCTCCAGGCCGCAGAGTAATTTTACTAAAATGTAAGAGTTGTATATAAACATCTGGATGTCCATCTAACAGAGCAAACAGCGGGTCTTCAAACAAGAATTACCTTCTTTTTCAATCGCATTAGCAACAGCCTTTTTCACCCTGCCTGACTTCACAATGGCTGGGTCAGCATTAGCATAATCAGCAACAGTGACTGGAAAAAAATATAAAAATTAAGTTAGATTTACAAACAGTTAATTCTGATGTGAGGCGTCAGGTTCATATAACAGCAAAAAGTGGTTTGTCACATAAGAAGTAAATACCACAACCTTCTTCTTGAATTTTTGATTTTAGTTCAGATAACATCATGTTAGCTTAAAAAGTTATATTTGATATAACGACCAAACAGAGCTAGCCTCGAATGCTAACCTGTTACCTGATTCAGAGCAAACGTCTCCGGCCTTAAATTTCAGCCGTTTTCTGTTCCCTTTCTTGGGCATGTCGACACCAGTGATATGTAAACGCCTAACGGAGCTGTGGGTCCTGCCATGTCTCTATGGCAAGCTGAGTTAAAGAGAAAGCTAGAAAAATAACACAGGAATTGAAAAATGTTCCGCCGGGGTCTTCAGCCATCATGGAATGACATCATTTCGTGAAACACCGCGAGAGCAACAACTTCCGTAATTTCTTCTTCGATG
>SSNP01000003.1:216114-242062 GCA_006937955.1 Pachypanchax playfairii
TGAATGAACAGGAGCTATTTTGCAAAGAATAAGCATAAAACAGATAAAGAAAGCTGGTAGAGACAAATTTCCCACAAAAAAGCCCGGTGCTTCTACAAACCTTTGAGTCGGAGGGACTCAATCACATTTCTCAGATCTTCATTTGTAACAATGCATCAGTTTCCTTCCACTTTTCAAATATGTGCTACTTCTAGTTGGTCAGTCATATAAAATTATATTTAAATATTTTAAAGTTTGTGGCTGTGACGTCACAAGTCGAAAGGTTATGGGTACTTTCTGTGATTTGTTGTTTTTACAGCCTGCAGGGGGCGCTGCACTCCTTGTTTGAACTACATGCTTCGGTCAAACTGATGAACGGGCCAATAAGATTCCACCTCAGGACCGTGCGGCGTTTGAAGATAATCAGCCACATTTCAGTGTTAAAGGTCAAGTCAAAGCTAATCTGTAACTTGATATAACAGCATCAATATGGTAGAAATAACCATCCGGCCATGTCCTTGTTTTCTACTAGTTTGGACGCTCATCAGTGCAGGATTTGTTTTTATTATTATTATTTACAGAGCTTGTTGTGACAACTGTACATTCCTTGGTACGTGAGAGTGTGCGTGAGAGAGAGAGAAAGAAACATACAGTGAGTGTGTTTGTGTGTGTGTGTGGGAGGAGGAGGAGGAGTGAGCGTCGGTCCGGTGGCTGCTGTGTGCTGAGGACGGATGGAAGCGGAGAAGGCGGATGCAGAGAAGATTCTCTCTCCATCCATAAGAATAAGAGCGTGGATCTCCTCTCGGATTTTTTCCATCTGGTTTTGATGTTTATTACCTACATTTTTTAATCCCATATGCATATGCTATGATATCCGTCTCACTCGCGGGCACCACCCCTTGAAACATCTATTCCTGAACTGTCAATCATTTTCACGCTGGGAATTGTACATGTGAGTGCATGGCGCGCCGGGCAGGGCGGATCTGCTCACAGGAGGAAAAAACGCCGGTAGATATGGATAAAAGGTCATCCATCATCTCATCATTCCACTCACTCTGATAAGGTATGGCGACAGAATGCTTACAGACGCATTTTGGATGCATGGGAAATAAAAGATGGGAATAAGGTGCGCATCTTCGATTGGTTAGGCTGTGTGGCTTCGAGGCGTAATCAGGCCCTCTTATCAATTATTGCATTATTGCAAGAATATTTATCAGGTTAGTAACCATCACATTCCCAATCTTAATCCCGATAGCGACAGTGTCCCATAGCGTTGGACAGATCACGGAGCAGAAAAGATGATGTGCGAGGTGATGCCGACCATCAGCGAGGGAGACTCGGGTGGTCCTCCGAGGGGCACCAGCGGTGTCCCGAACGGCTCGGAACAGGAGGCCAACTTCGAGCAGCTGATGGTCAACATGCTGGATGAGAGAGACAAGCTGCTGGAGTCCCTCAGGGAGACGCAAGAGACCCTCATTCAGTCCCAAACCAAGCTGCAGGGGGCGCTACACGAGAGGGACATGCTCCAGCGGCAGATCAACGCCGCGTTGCCTCAGGTGAGGAGCAGTCGGCCTTTTTTTACAGCGGGGCGGTGTGTGCGCGCCTGTGTGTGGCAGGGGTATCTTTGAAATATGCATCTTCATTATTTGGCCATTTAATGAGTTAAAGGCCAGTGGATTACCAAATGAACAGCTGTCTTTATTGGGGAGAATTCTCCACTCTGGGCTTTGTGACCCTTGAATTTAAATATTTGTTATTTATCAGCAAAGTTTATCGGGGATTTAAATGAAAATTGGCTTTATAGGGGCCACTCCAAAGGTAAACTTTAGAAAAGATTGGAAGGCACACCTGTTTTTAATATATATTATCACATTTTTACACAATATAATCAAATATATGATTAGATTCATATCTCTTATCATGTCTATCGAGCTTCTGAGATCTTACGAGAGTAAGTGTGAAGATGAGGAATACATGGCTATAGTGCTTCACTTTATAAAGTTCATAAGTGGCAGCTTGCCTGAAAGAAAGATGGAAGTCATAAGGTAATGTTGTAAGTTGAAAGGTGGGCTGGAAATAGGAGGAAATGTTTGACTCAGAGAGGCCAGATGTTAAGACCCCTGCAGACGAAGACAAACCTCACCTGTAATTACCTTTGTGGAAATGACCTAGCTTCTGTATACCTCCTGACCTGTATGCACTAGAGTGAGAGAGGCTGCTTGTAAATCTGGTTATGTTTGACTTTTCGAGCCTCTATCCGTGGGCGTGTTTGAGCAAAAGGTAGCTGAATAAGGGCTGCTGCAGTCACCAGGCATGACAAGGAAGCCTCAGCACAGAAAGCTGCGTTACCCTCTGACCCTCTGCTCTAAATGCGTGGCATGATGTCACAGGATGCAGTGGGTGTGTGCGTGTACCAGAAAGAAAGACAGAGCGCAGGGAGAAAAACCATGCTGACGACGACAGACTGCTGGCTGCGGCCTCTTGTGAAGGAAACATGGCTGCTTGTTAGTGCACATGGCCCTGGGCTGCTTGCTTCCACACGTCTGTGTGTGTTTACGTGTCGCTCTTGATCAGAGCTGCCATGCTTGTCTTTTAATCCTGCTTCATTATGCATAATGGGTTTTTTATTGTTGCAATAATACAAGTATTTGTCATCCAGTCTTAGACCTCGGGGAGGCTATGACTGACGCGCACACGCCTTTTCTCTTACTCTGAAAACCCCACGAGCACTGATGCATTCTCACATATCAAACAAACGAGTGGTTATTTCCACAAAGAGAGAGAGACGATGCAACGGACAGCGAGGCGAAGCGAACAGAAAAATCAGAAGAATAAAATAAAATAAAATAAAATAAAAAACACTCACATGGAATTGATTTCCTCTCGGTTTTGCTCCGCTCGGCTGAGGAATGGGAATTGTCTGTTCTGGATGTGTTATTGTAAAGTGCAGAGTGCAATCTGCAAGGATGAGTGGGAGGTGTGGGGGAAAAAAATAACATACTGTAGCTGATGTCTCAAGTTTGGGTGTGATGAATATATTAGAGCAATGTTGTAGTGACTGGAGAGGATTCTGACCCCTGCTGCTGTTAATGTGTCAGCGGTAACTATAGGTTCCTCTCCCTCCACATTGTTTGTGTTTTTGTCCTCAGGTCAGTTAGGTATCACGGTTTTTGGTTCGCTCTCACCTCTGCTGTGTGGCCCTTTAGTCAGCAAATACATAATGTGGATTTATTTCATTGCAAACATTCAGTCCTCTGTGCTTTAAGTTTGCAGACCGTTGCAGGAATTTCCAAAAACAAAACCGTAAACCAGAAGCATCAAACTGTTATTTTCATTTAACGTGCGTGTTTGTGTGTTTGTGTATTCGTCCTTCGTAGGTTTCCTGACTCAGTGGTACTGGTTTGACCTAGAACTGTCAGATCAGTGTGTCTCCTTCAGAGATGCAAACTCAAGCTTGCACACATCTAGAAACAAACACCATTTTAATGTCAGTCCTAAAACATGCATAAACCTCCATCCCAACTGGTATCGATGCATAACACTGCCATTTTAACTCACACGCAAAGTCACACACGCGTTTATATAAATACGCTTGGACAAGAAAGAATATGTTCATTAGCTACAGAGAGCAGAGTTTGAGATTAACATGTCAGCCCATTACATCGCATAATGCTTCTAATGCAGCCCTAAGAGATGGGCTTGGCTGCATCGGCTGGGATGTTGCACACACTCAAACACGTTGTTCCAGTTCTGTGAAGAAAACTGTTCTGACACTGTCAAAGGAAATGTGTTGTAGCTAAAGCAGCAGCATGTGCATATGTATGCTTGTGTGCTGCAAGCAGGACAGATTTTGTGTGAACAGCGTGTGTCCAAACAAAGCAGGTCATTGCTTTTCAGCCATCAGTTTCTGCAGAGTCTATGTTAGTAGGTTTGGTCTTGGCGTCTCCTACAATCACTTTGAATTGCACAACTTTCAGAATTATTCTGACACAGATTATTAGTCTTTATCTAAAAGTATACCACATCTAAAACTCAGTGTTGTGTCCTTTTAAAATGGGACAAGAGTTTGTTAATGTGTGTATGTTGCTATGTTTGGACACCTGTTCCAGTCAGACACAACACTGGCTATTTTTACCAGTGTACAAAATGCACCGAGACAAAGACACACACATGCACACCTTCATGTTCTTCCAAACAGTTGTCCCTGTTTCAGAATCAGATATTGCCCTCTATTTCCTCTCATACATTCACCTACCTGTACAAACGTCTGTATTTCCTGGTGTTTACTGACCTCACACACACTTGTGACCTGTCCTTTGTTTTCTGCAAGTAGATTTTGTTGCATTAGCTTATGCAGACACACGCGAACACACAACTTTTGTGTCTGATTTTTCTGTATGTGTAAAGGCGTCCTCCTTTGTCCTGCCCTACATACTTTCATTGGTTATCAGTCTTCCACAAAATCTATGTGAAGCAATAGATCACATTAACATCCATTTCTCTGAACTCCATGTTCTATTCAATCCCAATTTCATCCTTTTATGTCTTTGTTTCTGTCTGGTCATTGATTTTTTTCCTCTTCTTTTGAAATATTTTTGGTTATTTGACTCATTATTAATCTAATAGTCTAATTAGACTATAATAATTGTTCTCTTGTTGTGGTCATGGCCTCTTACTGCTGCAGCGACTCACTGACTGCAGCACATCAAACAGGATTCCAATCTGAGAAGACTATCATTCAGATAAAACATACGGGACTTCAGAGTATTTTATCTGATATAAAGTTCTCTTAAAACCCGTGATGAGATGAAATCTGACTATCTAAGAATGTTAAAATTACATACAAGATCATTATAAATGTCAGTAAAACGCATTTATAGTGTAAATCAAAATACTTCAAAATAAAATACACATCAAATAAAGCATCTCATTATAACTGCAGGAGAACTAACGATTATTGTCAAGAAATTTTTTCACATCATGAGCAGCATGTTATTGCTCATCCCTAACAGTGACTCAAACGGTACCTCAGAATCTAAAATCTAACAGAATCTGCTTCTTTGGGAATATAAGGAACATAATATAACCCAGTTAAAGGTTATGGAATTCCCACCAGCATTCTTCTACTATAACTGTTCTGTCCAGGATTTTTTTTAGCAGATCTCAGAGTCAGAAAGTGTGTAATTAAGCAGAATCCTGTGGATTTTTACAGTGCATTTAATGCTAGTAAATTATCTAGCTCGGTATTAGGTAGCTAGCTGACACTTCTGCTCACGTGACAGCGTTGTATCTTCCAAGAAGACTAAATTTTGGCTGCCTACTTAAATTGCAAAGCCGTAAATCAAGCTACACAACAGACTCAAATTTAAGCTTGTTGGAATGAGGAACCAAGTTGTCGATCCTGTGCTGTGGTTATTAAAAGGCTTTATGCATATCATCATGGAGTTACACAGTGTGGATTACATATTTCAGGTGCCAATCCCGCCGTACCACAGATGTTAAAGGGCTATCTCATAGAAGTCTAGTTAGCATATTAACTGGATATTGGATGTTTGGTGGATTGATTTGGTGCAGAGGCATAATAACAAAGAATTATCAGAGAATAATCAACAACACTGAGTTCATTTTTTTCATTTAGCAGGTTTACAATCGTTCAGTGATCATTCTACTGCAACCGCTTTGAAAAGATTGTTCCCAGAAATCATAAATAATTTACATTCTTGTGATTTTGAATCCCAGTTTCATAGGCGTGGTAATTATTTCAATCCTTCATGTTTGACTGTGATTATAACATAGTCATAAGGATGAAGTCACACTGAATTGTCATGTTAGTAAGGCTTGAATGTATCACTGCAAGCCCCATAAAGGACAAAAGCATCAGATCACGGATTTATTTCAGGTGCAGTGAATAAAACAAGTCTTATATCCTTATTGCTGTGCTAATATTTGGATCAGTCAATGCTTGGAAGGGTATTTTATATTACCTTGTTGAGAAGCGTGCCTAGCTTCTTAGTCAGCCTTGCGGGCTTGGCATTGAGCCATCATGCCTACTGTACAGGAGGTGTGTTGTGTGTCAATTTACAGTGTGAGAGGAAAAAAATGTCAAAGCTAATATATGTTAAACTGTAGGGTAAAAGAGCTCCAAGGTCTCAGTGAAGATGAGCTCATAATAACACACGTGTACACTCACCCACTGTTAGTAATGAGTATTTATTAAGCAAGTTTTATAATTGTCTTTAACTTTTTTATTTCTCTTAAAAATTCCTGTTTAGTTTTTTTTTTTTTGGTTTCTTGGTCTGAAATAATTAGAAATTTTGACCTTTATTTTGAAACTACAAGTGATATTTTTCACATTTTCTGGTTAATAGGTTTTTAAATGATCATTAGTTGTACAAGCAATAAAATGAATCATTCCTTGCAGCAATGCACCTCCGACCTCTTTAAAACAACAACGTGCATTTTTACAAATGTCTACACATCGTCCTGAGTTTGTGTGTGAGCGTGCATGCCTGCAGCTAGTGTTGCTTCTGCATGGATGGTTGAACAGCTTTGCTCGCCATGATAGGAGGATATTGAGGTGGTGGTGTGGAGGGGAGGGGGGGCAAATTCAGATGAGAAATCACCATATCTCATTGGTCTGTCACTGAAGCCTGAATCTTATTCAGTTTGTTATGTAAGAGTGGAGTTTAGGTTAATGTGGAGGAAAGTAGAGCATGAAGTGAGCATCTGAACAAAGAGACGGATCCAGTGGATAGGAGTGAGAGAAAGTTACTGACAATAAAGTAAACAGAGGGCAGAGGTTCTAAGTGGACTAGACAAAGTTGTCATATTGTTTTTATTGTTATCTTACGCCATCAACTTTTCATAAATCATTGTTTTGGAACATTAGAGATGATGGAGGAATGAAAAAAGCCCTGACTAAATTCAGAACCAGTTTTATTGTTTGTATCTTAATTCCAAGTATTAAACCATTTTTACCTAAAAATAAATTCCTACTGAAGTTATGTGGAGGGTTTTTTTCATAGCTTTCCTTATAAACAATTTAATTCAATTAATTTAATGCTGTTTATTGATGAGATAAAATAATGCTGTGACACTAAAGAATATAGATTAAGATACCACCAATCATCATCAGGCTAACTTCAACTCAAAAAGTTCACAAAAACTGATTGGATCCTCTTGAATTGATTGTCAATTGCTTCATAAAATGCAGAACATGATGGGAAACCCTCACCATCTTCTTCAACACAGCAACTCTGTGTATATTAAGGCCACAGACCATATCCTGAACGGTCCATAACTTCTGGAGCAGGTTTTTGGAAATGTCGAGATCCTAGGTGGCGTGTTGTGGCAGAGTATCCAAGACATGTGAACCAATGTGGCTAGATTATCATAAATTTGAAACAGAACGATAGTCACACTCATGCCTAGAACCATCATGCAGTAGCGATGAGCTACGTCTGGATTTTGCAGCGTGTAGCTCCATCCTGTCATGATCCGAGAGAGTCCCACTAGGGTCCAGGATGTGGTGTGGTGGTCGTGTATGGGGTTGAATCTTGGTGAGTACTTGTTGTACATTGTCACATTCCCAGCACTCAGCAATTAATTTTAGTCAAAACTTTTATCTTAAAAAAAATGGCTTAAAATACAAACTTAAGATCCAATATGACAGTTTTGGAAGAATGATCTAAAACTTGTGTTCATTACTGTCATCAGACCAATAATTATGTAGCTGGAAAAGACATGAAGTTTTAAATCAAGCAAATCTCCCTCATATCAGCTGCATCTCTCTCATCATCCTTTGTCTCCTCCTGTAGTCTGCTACACTCCTTTCATTCATTCCTCACTCGGTGATCTTAAGTCCTTTATTTTGTCAGTTTTGATTCAAGTTGCTCTTCTGCCAGAACCCGTGCACAGCTTTCAGGCCCCTGAGCGCTAATAGATTATTTGTGGACAGAGTTAGCTCCCCTATAGTCATGTGCCACACTTTGCCTTAGACTCCTCATCTCTCAGGGTATCCATCCTTCGTCTTCCTCCGTCCCTCTGCCAGTGCCATCTGGCTCCCAGCACTGTCCACATTTAAATCAGCTGGGTGCCAATTTGTCCCTGTGGCTGCATGGGACCAAGAAGGAAGGTGAGCGAAGGAAGTGGTGAGGTGAGAAATGGAAAACAGATATAAATGACAGAGGAAGATTTAGGAAGAGAGACATAGGAAGATAAGTCATAAAAAGCTGAATCAAGTGTACCGGATGGTCCCCGGAAGCAAAGGGTTGTGCTCTGGTAATGGGAAGAACAAAAAGCCACTCTGTGTGTGTGTGTGTGTGTGTGTGTGTGTGTGTGTGAGCTCTTTCTCCCCTGTAATAAGAGCAGAGTGATTGAAGCTGCAGGACCACCAAAGGGGGAAGACGATGCAGGAAGGATGAACAGAATGAGAAAGAGGAGATGGAGGACGGGCTGATGAAGTTTTTCGGCCTTCAGTTAAGCCCACAGCAACCCTGCTGTGTCTAACAACCACACAATTGGAACTCTGTCAGTTCGCCTTAGCTCCTGCGACTCCAGCAGAATAAAAGATGAGACACCAAAGGTTGTGAGGGGTATGGATGAAGAACTGGGTTTAACATGTAGACATGTGGCAGTAGCTTTTTGTTTATTCAAAAACCTCTGAAAAGGAGGGAAGGTTTAAAATCTCTAGATAATTAACATTTTCGTTGAAATTTTGAAAACTGCGTGTTGCATTAACAAAGACTGGAGACAAAAAAAAATGAACATCTCTCTCCCCTTTTACTCAAAGAGGCGGGGGGAAGGGGGGTTGATGAAAAACCCCAGTATTTCTAAGCAAGAGACTTAAGCTGCAGCAGAGGCAGTATAGCGTCCGAAGCTAAGTCCTCAGCTGGACCCCTAAAGGGATTTAAAGAACTTCAAAATGCTTCCTTTGCTCCATGAAATAGAGGCTGTCAGAGTCTCACAACATAGCACAACCCCCCCACTGCTGACTGTCAATAACAGCCTCACATCTTCTCTCACACACACATGCATCAAGACACACACTGAGATTTTACAGAACATGCCGCTGCAAGTGAAATGCAGGATTTGAGAGAAGGACACAGCGGTAGGACAAGTGTGAATGTATGAACAGGCTACAAGGTGTCTCTTACCAACACAAACATGAGCTTCATTTCTTGTTTGTGTCAGACAAAATCATAAAAGTTGCATTCATCCTTAAGAGAAATAATCAACTATTTTCCCCCCCAAAAAAATTCCAGCACATTCCAGCTCCATAAAAAAATAACTTTATTAAATCAATGTTTGGGCCAAGAAAGCATGTGTCAAGATTTTGGGCATTTTATTAAGGTCGACATGCGTTCACACCACCTGCTGTGTGGATGCTGTTGGCCTTTTTAACATGCCAAATACCATAACAACTGTTTCCTGATTATTGATTTAGCATACATGATTGCTTTGTTATTTGTAATGCAGTGGATAAAAACAGTGGACCAATCATTCAGTCATTTGTTCATCATCAACCAGTTCAGTTAGTCTAATAGCACTCCAAATATTTGTATTTGATATTCAGCTATACAACATTCAGATGATGGGAATGTCAGGCATTTTCCTCTGGACTTCATCACATGTTGGTGGAAGACGAAAGGAAAATGTGGAAAAGAGAACAAAAAAAAAACTACAAAGAAAAGAAATAATGAAATAACAGTCAAATGTAGTAAAACCAAAGGAAAGAGCAAAGAAGTGAGGAATTAGGAGGTAAGCTGCAAAATGGGGGCTACCAGAAGACACAGAGTACGTCAAATAGGAATGAATAACTAATTACAGCTAAATGTATTTTGGAACATAAAGCAGCATAAAAAGAATTATATGAAACAACAGCTGTCAACATATAAAAAATGCGTATGGGAAATATTCCTCACACTCGTCTGGAAATTTAAAAAAAAAAGAGAGAAAACAAACCTCTAAATTGCTTTGCTGATGATTCTGTGGAATTATTGTGTCTGTGCTGACTAATAAATGTTGGCCTAAATAAACAGTACTTTGTGGTAAGAGCTGTTTAGATTTAAAATTACAGAGGCTTTAGGAAATTCCTCAAGGCAAAGTGATTTTTTTTTGCTCTTACTCTACAAAATAAAGCTGTCTCTGTGTTGGATTCTTCCTTTTTTTATTTACACATACACAGTGAGTGTGAATTTAATTAGCATAATGTTGTAAAAGGTGGCCTTGAAATATAGTCATGATTAAAAGGTGCAGCCTTATTTATTTATTTGAAGTTTCAATGTATCAGGAGATTAAATAAAAATAATAATCATCATCATCTTTTAAAAAATGATTAGGATATAGATTATAAAATAAAAAACTGAGTTAAAAGCTAAGTCATCATCATCTATACCTGCTTTTCCTGTTCAGGGTCACATGGAGCTGGTGTCTCTCTCCTTAGGCGAGAGGCGGGGTCACACCCGGACAGGTCATCAGTTCATCCCAGAGTTAGCTTTGTATGAAAACTGAACACACACCAGTGTTTATTAGAAAAATCCAACTCTAACCTCAGCCATGATTTTTAGTGATCCACATCATAAACATGACTAAATTCTAGATCTAAGTACAGAACCTGGAAATTGAAACTGCTGCAAAGTCTTAAGTCCATGTTAATGTAGGGACATGGCTCTAACTAACAAAATAAAACTACAGCTCAGATGATTTTCTCAGGTACTGACTCTAATTCTTACCTTACTGCTGCATGTTCAAATATACTGTATATTTTTAAAAATCCTTTTACCTGTAATTTGTTATTTCAATTAAAAAAAAACAACATCAATGTGTTTGATCTTTTGGCTTAGCAATCCGGTCTGGATTTCTAATCATGTCTAAGATCCACACATTATTAGTCTCATTAGAAATGTTCCTTTTAAGTTATTGTGTTGTAGATTAACTACTTGGGATCATCCATATTTTGTTTGATTACATTTTGTAAGTTAGAAAGTAAATTTAAAGATCGCCTCGGCTGTAGCTGTAGAATCGAGTCAGAGACGTTTATGGTCAATTTATCGATCTTCCAATTTCTGTCATCGTGCTTGAGAAATGTGAAAGATTGTTTTCACATTTAGCTTAAATGTTCTCATTAGTCATAAGTGACATAATTAGATATGTGACAGCCAAAAGGATCGTTGTTGTTTAGCGCTCAGCTTCGGTAAATAAGAAACGAACACTGAAATCTTCCTTGGGAAAATGGTCACAGTGATAAATGGCTCACACAGAATCAGCACTGTGTCTAACAGGGTTTATACATCATATTCACAAATAGCCAAACCTGCACGAGTGCATAAACCACCACCGCATACAGACTTGGAAGGTTCATAGAGAAAACTGTGTGTTCTGATACGAGGAAGACTTTACGCAGTCAATGTTCTCTTGTGTTTGGCAGAACACATGAGGTGCACACGAGGATGTACGTCGACTTAATACCATCCAAAGGCTGATTCAAACAGTAGGAGTTCACAGAGTCCTCACTGCAGGACCTAACAAGAATCTTTTTATTTTTTGTGCATGTACATCCAAAGAAAGCTCTCGGATCATCTTGTCTCTATATTCAATCAAGCACGATTTATTCAGCGCCACCTACGACATGCCTGGGTTCTCAGCTGCAGTCTGTTATTCATTTACTTCCAGCTCCATTCACAGATACGTGGGCTGAAGCAGACACTTACAGACATGTGCTGACTTTTATCTGCACAAATTCAAGCTTTGTTTCAGATTTATTTTCTTTCTGTCAAAGTTTTATCGTATGAGTTTAATTCACATGGATTTTTCTGACTATACTTGATTGAGTTAACTTTACCAACAGACAGACCTGCTCTGTCCTTTTCCCCCCTAATTCTCAGTCAGATTGTTTCCTTGTTGTTAATGCTACTTGCTCTATGTCTTCTCTATATGGATGGCTTTTCTGTGTGTGTGTGTGTGTGTGTGTGTGTGTGTGTGTGTGTGTGTGTGTGTGTGTGTGTGTGTGTGTGTGTGTGTGTGTGTGTGTGTGTGTGTGTGTGTGTGGGTTTGTATTTCTGACCTGGGGACCAGTTTCCTGACTTTTACTATTTTTCTGGGGTCCGAGGGTTCTTGTGGGGACCGAAGCCTGGTCCCCATGGGGGGGAATCCCCTTTTTAGGGTTAGGGGTTAGGTTTATAGGTATGGTGTGAATAGAGTTTTAGTTAGTCTTAGGGTTAGTTATAGATCAGTAATGGTTAAGGTTAGGAAAAGGGTTTGGGTTAGGTATAAATCTAGTTACTAAAATCAATGGAAGTCAATGGACGGTCCCCATAAGGATACCAAAACACACTTGTGGGTGTGTGTGTGTGTGTGTGTGTGTGTGCTGAAAAGTCTTTTAATTAGCTATCATTCAGTCCAATAATGCTTCAGGTTCCTCTGATACTTTGATCTGATTAGAAAAAGAAGGTGCACTGCCTCAAGGAGGCACATTCTTCTGCGCTGACTTATTGACATGAGGTTTGGTTTGATAAAAAAAATTATTTTTCAAAGATTTTTTTTCAATCTAATTGGTTTTCATATGTTACAGTTACATGGGTGCACTGAAGTGATTTAATCAGCTTAATGAGTCTTAACTTGCTCATAGTAGCGTGTGTGTTGTGTGTCTAGACATAAACATAATAAATATTGCTGCACTGAATTTTGTTTACTAGATAAACAGTAAATAGCCTGCACTTTTTCACCTCACTTGTAATAAAATAAAAAGTGTTTCAGACACTTAAACACTGTGTTTCCATGCTTTGTACATCTCAGATGAAGGTGAGTAAGCAATATGGCGGCCTGTTAGAATAATGGGGACTGTGACATGCAAGCTGAGCATCATTCACACTTAGCTGCCTTCCTCTCACTTCACTGCCACATGCCCTGCAACATCTCTCATTGCCCTCATTTCCACACTTCAGTAAGCCTTTAATTTCACTCATGCTTGCTCTTTTACTCATTCTGCCTTTCTTGCACAATCAGACATGAAGTAATCAAACACAAGCTCACAGTGCCAGTGTCACAATAAGAAAATTGTAACCAACAAACAGCCTATCATCACAGAAGGACCGCTTGCGAATGTGAATTATGCAGAAAATGGCATTCAGGTCATGTCAGTGAGAAATGGCTTAAATCGGTTCATAATTACACCAAACAGCTTTAACGCAACCGCAGACGAGGGGAATGGAAGCATAGGTGTTTTTTTTTTTCAATAATTGCACTTGAGGATGTGCAGGATATAACAGGCAGCAAGCGATGACACAGTCCTTGTAGTTGATGTGTTGTAAGAGGAGAAGATGGTGAAGTATATGAGTGCAAATCTGATTGTCTTGAGGATGCTCAGGATCCTGCATCAGGATCTTGCTGACATTGCTGTACTGTAGCGGACGGCTGCAGAGAGTTGGTTATGCAACATAGAAAACTGACGATCATGTTCTCCTCGCCATAGATGACGTCTCACACTCAGGTTTGTTTGACTGTCTGACTTCCTGCCATCTGGATGGCGCTACGGGTTTGTTACGTCCAGGACCAAGCAATTCAAGAACCCTTTCAGTCCAACGGCTGTAACTATGCTCAATGCAAACATGCACCAACTCCTGTTGAGGGAGTAATCTTTATTATCATAATTTATTTATTAGTAGGTCAACCACCTCAGCCATGCAATACAGCATTTACAGTAGCATATAGTTGTTACAAGTGTATTATTTATATCTCCACCCTTACAGCTCCGGTAGGATGTTACTGATCTGAAATGATAAGGATCCAAGAAAAGTGGTTCAATTTATTAATAACATGCACCTTTCCATCAACAGGAAATGGGGTGTCATGTTTCTGTCTTTCTTTCTTGTGCTTGCAATCACATTCTAACTACTTTCATTCTCATCATTAGTCTGTTTTTATTGTTACCATTTAATACTGATAAAACACTTTCAAAGAAAAGTGTGGTGTAAATTCATTCTGGTTATGTCTGGTTTTACTTGGCCTATCAACACAAATTCAAACTGATGCATAGTCTGAAGTCCGTGCTTTCGACACAAGTTAACCAGAGATTGAGCGAGGTCTCATCTTGCTGCTGCGTTATTTTAAATCAGATGTGTTACAAGGATACTCCGATATGTTCAGGGACTCCAGAGAGTAAAGTGTTAAAGTATTATGGTCACATTCTACCAGACCTACAATGAAGCATGTCCTGCATAATCAACCTTCACTATCAACGCCTGTATTTAGTAACACCTTTTTGCAAATGAATTTCTTTCATGTCACCCTTTTCAAAAGAGAATAACATTTGTGTTGTCATGCTAACTGCTAATAGCAACTCAACACTGGGCCTATTCAAGTATTCAATAACAGATATTTGTAATACTTTGTTAACTGTTTGCACAGTCTCAGATTCAAAAGTATGCTCCTTATTGGGCCATTTTTCTTGAACACAAGAATTTCTCCCAGATTCTCTGATCAGAGATCTGATCAACATCTACTGCAGAGAAGATACTACAGAATACTCCACACAGCTGCATTTAAAAAGACAAGCTGTCATTTAAACATTTCGGCTGTTTCCAGACGTCTTTCATCTTTTACAGTTACAGACTAGCTTTTAAAACAAGACAACTGCACTGACTCTTGATTGGCAACCTTCCCCACGCAGCTGCTTAAATACCTTCAGCCCTGCTGATGTAGAGCAGATGAGCTCTAAGGAGTTTTTGTAATTCTTGGATCTGATTCCGATATTAAATGTCAATGTAAGTGTTCCTGGTCAGCAACATATGTTCCGTCATGTTTCCAAGATTGTTTTTAATTCTAGGATTTTGCCCTAAATCATCCATCCATCATCTCTTCATGATATAAATGATACATCTCTCTTGTGGGAGATCATTGTTGCCTTTCACTCACATTCACCTTTCTACATATAGATTTAGACACTACTCAACACACCCACCCACTGGGAATACACCACACATCTAGTTGGCTGTTGTTTAAGGCTGACCTAACAGAATATATGTTTGTGCCTCTAGTGTTCCCCTCGCCCTGATGGCGTGACGCCAGGGAGTCGCACCTCACATGTTCACACATAGGAAATAGTTTTCCTGATTTAGAGCTTGTTGTTTTGTCACACGTGTCCTTGATCACTCTCACACGGTCATTTGTCTGTCGAACGCTGTATTTACTTTACATAAGTTCACGTGCAGGTTGTTTGATTTCTTCTTCTGCCTCTCAAAACTTTGCAAACGTAGTATCTAGTAAAATGTAAGCAAGAGTTCAGGAGAGGATGATGTTTGTGTTCTGACACCTTCTGTCCCGGTGGATCTAGTTGTGTTTGTGTGTTCTCATTTATAGTTGATGTCAGCAATCGTCAGTTAATGCTGAAGACCCTCGTGGGTGTGACCAAATGTTTGTTTGTGTGTGTGTTCCTTACACATGAAGGTGAAATGAAATGTGATGTGAGGGATCAGAATAGAGCAGAGTTTTCTGTAGCCACTGCAGAGTGTTCTCTGCTTTCTCCTTTGGAAAATAAATCAAAATCCTTCATTTTTAGATCATGCTGTGAAAAGTAAAATAATTCATTCAAACTGGTTTTACGTTGTAAAACATTCCAGAAATGTTTATTAAGAATTTAAACTCCGAATGCAAACAGATTCATGCAGTTATCGGTAATGAAATAAATCATTTCTATCATCTATTTCCAAAAACCATATGTTTCACTATCAAACTGTAATTTTGTGTTTTACTGTCATTTGTATTGCATGGAATTTTAATTATTTTGAGCATTTTTAATGCCTTCATTTGTGTAAAACATTCTACTTATTTGATTTTTTAATCACCAAGTTTCCAGTTTCTCTCTTATTTTGTCAGAGTCACATAAAAAACGAGATCTTAAAAGGTTTGTATGAGTTATTTTGAGTTATATACATTCTTAAAGGATCATCGGAGTCATGATCCTTGCTAGATCTGAGCTGACGCATTTTTCAGCAAAGACTTCTATGATATCTACTAAAATAATCTTAAGAGGAAGTGGGAGGAGAGTCTGATCAGTACATAAACGCCATTACCCACAATCCATTTCATGAACTTTTCCAACGATTGTAATGGCAGAGAGTTAAACTGTACTGTCCGTCTAGAAAACACACTTCATGTGTGGGTTAAACCACCCCTGTGGTGAAAAATGTCTTACCATCTGCTCTCAGGTTGTAGAAACGAACACGCGGGAGTCCTGCGTTCCCTTTGAAGCTGAAGCTGGAACACTGGGTGAGAGTTTTTGAATAGCAGCTCAGTCAGTGTTAAACCAGTCATCAAGAACAGCAGGATGGTCAGTGAAAACAAAACCACGGCAAAGTTGAGTGTAGGTTTTCATTCAACAGAAGTCTGAACAGAAGATTTATTCATGTTTAATTTGACATTGATTGATTTGATGAATAGTTCCAGCTCCACACTTTGACTGTTAATAACGATATGGCTTTTAGAACTGAGCTCCATGGTGCAGTAGTTTGTAGTACTGTTGCCTTGCAGCAAGAAGACTGAAGGTTTAACTCCTTGCTGGGGCCTTTCTGCACCTGGCTAGCATGTTCTCCTTTTGCATGAGTGGGTTTTCTTTATGGACTCTAATTTACTCCCTGAAAACATTAGCAACTCTAAATTTGCCCCAGGTGTGAGTGTGTGCATGAGTGGTTGTTCGTCTCCCTGAGTCCACCTGATAGACAGACAACCTGTCCAGGGTGTGTCCCCGCCTCTCGTCCGCTGGGCTCAGGGAAAAAGTTCAGACTCCTCGTGACATTGCACCGGATCAAACAGGACTAGAAAATGATGGATGGATTGTAGACTTACCCTGCAACTCTCTCATTTCCCTGATGTGTTAATGGATCCTAGTGGAAATACAATTCAAAAAACAAAGTTAACAAAAGTAAACTGGAGAGCAGCTTCACACAGAGATGATGGACAGAGGAGGTGAATGTAACCTGCGGTAAAACGATGAAGAGAGCAACATGAAGGAGAGGGAAAAAGACAGGTTTCAGGTTTGAACTGTCGGATTCAGTAAACATCTGAGGGCTCTGCATCCCTACATACCACACCTCCATTTTGCCAAGGATGCAGGGCCTTGGCAACACAGCTGTGTGTGTGTGTGTGTGCCAGGATGACATCATACAGTAGCTCGCTGAGAAGGTCTACTGCAGGCACACGGCATCTACAATATTTATAGACCCCCAGAACAGATGAGCTCACTCAGTCACTCAGTGTGACTGGCTTCACTTCACACAGCAAGAAACACACAAACACACACTAAAACATAAAGTGGCACAAAAGTTGCTTGCACAATCTTTGCCACGCCCGTTCACTTTACAGATATTTTTTTCTCTATTCGTCTTCCACTTGCCCTAAAAAGTGTGTTTAACTCAGCATTTTTTATCTCCTTTTTTTTTTAAGAAATGAAGTTGTTGGTAAAATTTTAAAATATTGTGTGTCTAAAAATATGTGAACACACACGCTGCAACAAAAAAGCTTCTGTGCTTTCAGCAAAAATGAGATGCCACAGTATGAGTCACAAGGAGAGGGATGCAGTACTTTGTGGAGGATTAAACCAGTGGGAAAATGAGAAACTGCTTCGGTAAATGTGGACATAAATATATTACAAATGCACGCACGCAAACACACACACCCAAACACACACACGCAAACACACACACCCAAACACATACACGCAAACACACACTTCAGGACTGTTTTCCTGACACACATTTATATCAAACACAAACCAGATGATTGAAATGACCTGAGTGATCATTCTCTTTGTGTGTGTGTGTGTGTGTGTGTGTGTGGGGTGGGGGCCTCCTGGGGACCCGTTTCCTGACTTTTACTATCTTTCTGGGGTCCGAGGGTTCTTGTGGGGACCGAAGCCTGGTCCCCATGAGGGGGAATCCCCTTTTTAGGGTTAGGGGTTAGGTTTATAGGTATGGTGTGAATAGAGTTTTAGTTAGTCTTAGGGTTAGTTATAGATCAGTAATGGTTAAGGTTAGGAAAAGGGTTTGGGTTAGGTATAAATCTAGTTACTAAAATCAATGGAAGTCAATGGACGGTCCCCATAAGGATAGCAAAACAAACGTGTATGTGTGTGTGTGTGTGTGTGTGTGTGTGTGTGTGTGTGTGTGTGTGTGTGTGTGTGTGTGTGTGTGTGGGTGTGTGTGTGTGTGTGTGTGTGTGTGTGTATACAAGCGACAAGTGTTGAGGGCTTGTACTTAAGTTACATGCCTGAAAAGCTCCAAAAAGGGGAAAAGAAATCACACTTTATAAATAAATCATCCATGGCCTTGTGATAGATAGACTGTGCACACACACACACACACACACACACACACACAAAGCGGTAATGCCTCATGCCATGAACCAGATTATAAACGAATCAGTTTTAAAGAGCTGCATGCTGCTGCTGTCTTCCATGTGTATGTGTTTATTCTCACGAGATTAAACGTATATCCTAAAAGTTCTACATCCCACACAAACCCTTTGCATGAAACTCAAAGAACTGAGGAAAATAATTCTATTTTTATTGTGTTTCGTTGTTTAGGGGATCATGTAACAATCCCATAATGTTTCACGTTTCGTTTCCAGCTCTAAGATTAAAGTCAGCCCAAAGACGATCTCTCAGTCTGATTTGAAATGAAAACAGTGCAGTGAAATTCAAGAGCAGGCAAATATATTGCTCAGGGATAATCAAGGTTTATAATGGGAAATTCTGGAAATGAAAGACCTGAGATTTTATAAAAGACACACAACCACAAAAAGGAATTATAGCATCCGGATTTCGTTCAGTTCAGTGTTACAGGATGTGCATTGTGCAACTCTGTTGATGAATACTCTGTCCATCAAAAAAATGCTCTTCATCAGTGGAGAGGATGTTCTATGATTAAACATACAAATGCATGTAACAGCAGAATATGCAGATAAAATGTAGATTAAAAAAATAACAATGTGGACTTTCTTTAAATTTAACACTGTTAACATGACTCTGCAAGCACATATAAATGATGGGAAAAAATGTATTATGCTAAGTTTGTATTGTGCTTTTCAAATGACGTTGTTTGCATTTTCTATATATTCATGATTATTAAGATTATCTGTTTTTCAGAATCAAAAAACTAACTACAGCTGAACACGTTTGAAACATTAGATTTTTACACACACTGCAGTAATTATCTGAAGTGGAGAATTTTGCTTTTCTCATGTTGGGGAAATGTCTCATTTGTTTCTGTGGTGGGACATGAAACTTCTGTTCCTTTGTCCAGTTCACTTTACATACAGTTTATGGTTCAGGCACAGTGTTTCTCTGGGTGTCTCGTGTTGTAGGAAAATGCAGATGCTTGAGTTTGTTCTTATATCTTTATATGAAGCATGAACAACACAGTCGTACAACAATACTGTCCATTGCAACAAATAACAGGCCAGCTACTGAAACTCCACCCACCAGAATAATGGTGCATCTCTTACAGTATGTACATAAGATACTTGATAATTACACAAATATAAACAAGGAAACACTTATTAAGCAAAAACAGAAGACGAAATCAAAGTTTGAATGGTCATCTTTCCTCTTATATCACAGAATATTAAAAGATTACTTTATTTTACAAAAGAAAGAAACATTGGCAATGAGGATTAAAGAAAAACTTTATTGCTGTTTAGGAGTTAATAAGCTGTGATGCAATGTAAGTGTTTACATTTAATCTCACAGACACTTTTACATCCAATTAATGAGGAAAAGGACAATGATGCTTCACTTTCAGTCACTTAGAGAGACAATCAGACTTTCTGTCATTAAAGTCACACTTATTGTGAACTTACAGTAGATGCATAGACTCACGCACACACAGGGACACACAAATACAGACACAAAATGCTTCCTCAGTGGTGTTGTGTTACATCCTGCCACTGCAGTTTGTGCTCTGTGAAGGACAAGAGCAGCACTCCTGACCTCCACAAACATACAAAAATACACCCAGGCTACTCAATACGCCGCCAATTTTAGCTCCGCAAAGGATCTGGGAGAGACGTGGCTAGTGGAAATTATGCTGGCTGTACCCTTGGAGGGGTTTATTTACTCTGAAAATGAAGATTAATATTAATACAGTTATTAATGCCTCTCCTGCTTTGCTTCAGATTCATTATACACTTTCATCTATAAAACCAGAGCGTCTGTGAGAGGCAACGTTTGTGTTCTCTCCAGAGAACATGTTTGTTAGGTTTTCTTGTGCTAATTCACAAAAACCTAACATGAAAACAGGTTTTTTAGTTAGTGCTATAGTTGTATGGTTGGAATTTACCTTTTAAACTGTATTTATTGTTTTCATGGACTGTATGGAGGGTTAACCAGGAACTTAAGGCAGAGTCAAGGCTAAAGAAGTGATGCAAATAATTAAGCTACGCACTCGACCTGAATGATGAAGACAGCAGTAGAGAGACGGAGCTGACACAGGTGCTTCGCACAAAGACAGAAGGGAGGCAGTGACAGGAGACATGAGGATTAGCAGGAGCATTAGAGGGAGGTGATGATGGAAGCAGTAATGAAATACAACAGATAAATCTTCAGCAAGCGGTGATCAGTACTGATATGTATGAGGGTTTACTTTAGAGTAAAGATGGGGAAAAAGATTGTCTCCTCCCTGTCATGTTTCATAGCCTTATTCTGTGTTGTTGATCTTTCTGTTAATTGTTGGATTAAACTGTACTAAGTTTCATTATTTTTATTATTATTATTAATTTTTGTTCTATGTGGGATAGTTACAATCTTTCAAAGGTGCATTTTGCACAAAGATTATTTTAGCTGTTGCGGATTCACTAGCTTTAAATTACTTTAGTTTTGGTGAAACTGAGTTAAACGTTTAACAAGCTAACAGCTAGTCACATGAAAGCTTGTGCTACTTTAGCCAAAAAATCTGGAAGGCTATAAACCAGAGCACATGAGACAGAAAAGTTCAAATTAACTACTAAATTCTGCAGATCAGTGTTGGTAGAGGATTCGGATTTCAATAGCTTGTTGTATTAGTTGGGTTTGAAAACAGGAACTAGTCGTCCACTTTAGCCTGCAATTCAAGGGAATCAGAGATCAGAGGGTGGAGCCATGTCTCTATCAGTGACACAAAAAGTTTTTATCTTTATTGATAACACCCGAGTTCGAACCCGAGTTCGGACGGCCAATTCCTTTGTTTATTAGTATTCTGCAGCTCCCACAGTTGAAACCACGCCTAGCATGCTGCTGGCTAAAAGCTGTAGCATAACGTAGCAAACAGGAAGAGAGGGGGTGTTTCTCAAAGCCAAGGAATCTTGCCTTGATGCATTGGTCCCGCCCCGGTTGCCTAGGAGATACATCATTGGGACCCGCCAAGACGCTTTAAAATGTTCATGTGCCACCGAGGCATCTGTACTCGGTTTGCCCGCTGTTTAGCTAACATAGCAAGAATACATGGGACGTGCCTTGATGCCTTCCCTCTGTCACAAATTTCCCAGAATACATTGCGGTATTTTTTAAAAATGGCATTTGAGGAGCCAGCGGCAGCTACTTCAAAGACTTTAAAGGTTTAAACATAAGTTAACTGATTGTTGCTATCGGGCTTATTTAAAAAAAAAAAAAATTTTTAATTCAAAGCAGTTATACGGTTGGTTAGTTGCTTTGTAGTTGCGGCTTCGGTGGCTAGAAGGTATTAACTCGCTTGCACATTTATTTTATTTTAATTTTATTCATATTTCTAGCTCCATGGGCGATGGGCAGGATGTGAACAGTGGGTGTGAGCAGGCAGCCGCGGTCACGTGAGTGAAGTCTGTTCCAATGTCCTCGTAAGCAAGACGCCTCCTCTACCAAGGCAGTGCCTCGATAAGCAAGATGCCTCGCCTACTAAGGCAGTGCTTCGGTAGGCAAGGTTCCTTGACATTGAGAAACACCCAGTAAGTGTGATGTTGCCATGCGCATCAGGGCACATACCTTGCTCTCAGAGGCTAGTTTGTTAGTCAATCTGGGTCCAGCAAATTCTAATAATGAATATGAACAAGCTGCTGCTCGAAGCCTGACACGGAACGAGCCGGAACCACCCGAATTTTAATGCAGACAGATTGAAAGGTCTGTTAATCAGTGTTTTCTAACATTTTTTAGACATAAAATGTTTCATATTACTGGTTAATACTTAAGAAATAACCACAAAGTCCTGAAATGGCCTCTTTAAAGCAGAACTAAGTAAGTTTTTTCACCTCAATAAATGTTTTCTAGAGTCCCTGTGGGGGTAAACAAGGACTTGGCGGGGTGATTCGTGGGTCCCTCCCCTCCCTCCGGGGTCTGTGTCCTGAAAGCAGCACTTGCAACTTTCAGTGGATCGGACCCGACTAATCTCGCGAGAACAAACCTGCTTTACGGCACTCACACTCACGTACATAAATACAAGCATGAAGCCCTTGCCGTTGTTAGCAACGCCACCCTTAGGAGCGCAAAGATGGCAGAACCAAAAAGAACGAAAAAACTTTTGACCGACGAGCAGAAAAAAAGGAAACGTGATTGGGACCGAGAGAGAGCTCAGTCGCGGGTGAACATCGGCAGAGCATCTGCGTCTGCGGCGGCGGGGGAACGTTACGACAGTGAGCTTTCACAGGGGACCAGTAGGGGGAGAGCGAGAGCAAAACTTACTTAGTTCTGCTTTAAATACTCTGTAGTGTGTGTAGTGGAAGTGCATTTCTCTGCAGAGACCACCAGCTCTCTCTGTTTCTCATGTTTCTTCTCTTATTGCTGCGTTCAGGACTTTTCTGGGCTGCAACATTTGGGCAGCTGGTCTGCATATTTTACCAGTGTACATGTAGATAAGCTTTACATNTGATTCACACTTGCCATACAGCTTTCATATCAACCCATTCAGGTCTAATGCCACACCCCTTAAAGATACACATGTATGACTTTAAAAAATATGTCTAAACAAGTAAATATAGATAAGATGTGCATAGTTAACGTCTCATATGGTTTTTATTGCATGTTTTAACAAAGTTCTTTTGCTTTTATGATAGTGAAGGAAAAAACTTGTCCATTAAAAAACTATTTTTTGGGGGGGAAATGTTAACTTACAAAATTACATGAATCTCTTGTTGCAGTTTAGGCAATAGTGGGAAGTGAGTCAAGAAAAAAACATGTTGGTTTTGGTTCACTGGTAAAAAGTTGAAATTATTGTGCATGAGATGTTTTGTGGAAAACTATTTTAAAATCACTATTGAAATTTGATTACTAAACACAAGACTGACACTTCTGATTATTTCATCCATTTAAGGGCATCTACATAGCATGTATGATGTGCATAGGTGGTTCAGATGCATTAGCATGAGGTACTTTTTTACTTTAGTTCTGAAAATATTGGCTTATAAGAACATGAGATTTTTAAAAAATAAAACTCTACATTAACAGGCAGAACTGGCAGCTGACCCCAGATAGAGTCCAAGTCATTGCTCAGCCAGGATTCAGAAAACTGGCATCTCAAATATGATTAAATCTCTCAGGTTTTGCCAAGACAGCTCATAGCTTATTTTCTGGATTTGACTTTAAATTAAGAAAAACCAGCTGGTGGCTTTGCAAAAAAGCATATTTTCCCAAATATCTGAGTTTTTTTTAAAGAATTTATCTAATATTTTCTTCTGATCTTCTTGTGGGAACTTGTCTTTTATATGTTTTTATTAATTTATTTTATATTTTTTGCGTAAAACAAATTTGTTATACATACAAAGACCTATTTGTCATTTTAAGCCTGTTTTCCAGCTTGATTTTATAGTTTGACTTTTACTTTGTAAACCTCTTTATTAATATATTGTGAAAAATACTTGTAACAGACTTGTATGCAGTATTTCTTTTATGTTAGTTGTTGTTGCATAAATCAGCAGAATTTTATTCATGAACCAAGTATACACTTTACATTTATGTATATTTTTGCTAAATTTTACTAGTTATACGTTGTATCTGTTTGTGTAGCGGATGAAACCTGAAGATGCTCCTTGTTTCTGTATGTCCTGGTGCAAAATGGCTGCTCTCTGTCAAGATTAGTTTTAGCCGGAATTATTTATGCTTGAAAAGAATAAGGAAGAGAAAATGAGAGAAGATGTGAAAAAAGAAGGATAAGTGCAAGCAGGGAGGTGCTGGATTAGAGTGTGAAAGAAGAGAATCAAAGAGCGTTCCCAGCAGAAGGAGATATATCATGTAGCAAAGCTGAAAGACAGAAAATTGTGAGATATTGTTATAAAGTCAGACGTATCCTATTCCTGCACATTCTGCAGCAGAAAATGTTTCTTCAAATCTGTCAGATTTAGTGTGTTTTTGTCTGTGTGGCTGATGCGTGTGTGTCCGTGTGTGTTTTTCTGTTTCTGTGCGTCTGTATCTGACAGAAAACACCAGGTTCTGCCAAATCTGGCTCTGACTGATGTTAAGGAGGAGCTGTCACCACACATGACTTTTTACCTGTTTGTGTTGTCAGCGCGGCTTTCCTCACTCTTCTTTCATCTCATTTCTGGGACGGTTTCATTTTCATTCTAAAAACCTCCAAAGCCGTTTATCTGGCCTTCCCAAATGCTTGTTTTGTCTGTTTTTGTGAGAAATTTGACTTGGCCTTGCCTTCTGCAGCCAGCAGGGGACTCTATTTCTCCACTCACCAAGTCACTTGCAGTGACTGCTGTGGAGTTTGGCTTCTCAAAGACCCAAACCTGCAGTGAGCTGCTGCCAGTAAGAGAAGGAGGCCACCACAACCATAATAATGTCTGGAGGTCTGTCTTTACCTTTGACCCATCTTCTGCTCATGCTCTTCCTTTATAAACCTGTTTCCTTGACAACCAGGTGAACCACTGTGGACAAGAACCACATATAGTCTGCTACTCCCAGTTCTTCTAAAAGCTACTGTTTTTTTTTTTTTCAGAGAATTTAATGGACTTTTTCTGCTTTTTTCTTCATTTTCTGTCAAGAATCTGACCCTGACAGTGAACTGTGCCGAATATATAAAAAACAAGAGGAAACTAACAGAAGAGACTCAAATAAAATCTACACCAGATAAACAGCATCTGAATGTCATGTTTTCATAGATGAAGGGAAATACAGGACCTTATACAGGACCTGAGAGATGAATCATCCTTCGGTTAATCTTATGCTGTATGACAATATTTCAGCTAATAGCTTACTTTGTTGGTGCTAACATACTATTAAATGAGTCAAACTATATCTGCTGATACAGTGTCTGTTACAGTACGTGTCAACACAACTGTGGTTCATCCCCTGAGTTATGCCTGAATGATTCATGGGTCTCAATTAAATGACCTCAGCATTCACTTGTCTTAGAAAAGTCTAAAAAAACAACATAATTTTCTTTTAATTGTTTCTTACAGAATGTGGGTTAAAACATGCCATGAATTGACTCACTGATCATTTTTCCTGTTAGTGTAAATTGCAAAAAATGTTCTAATGTATTAATAGCATGTTCTGATAAAGAAGTCAGTATAATTAAACTTTCAACAGGTTCCAGAGGTAACACACAAACTAGAACATTACTGTATAAAAGCACCAGAAGGGACTTCAGGCTGTAATGCAGACTGCACACATTGTGCAATTCTAGCAGGAGAAGGAGGCACAAAGCATGCTAGGCTTTATGAATGAAAGGAATCCACATGCACAATGTCACATTGGAGGAAAATTGGTCTCCTGAATTTGTTGAGTAAGCAATGATGGGTAGGGGGAGTTAGTAGAATGAAATAGAACCTTTAATTTCATGCTAATTAAAATCATTAGAACCAAAGATAACTGCAAAAGTTATACATTTTATGTCAGAACTTGTGACTGAGTGTCTGACTGATTAACAGTCTGAAATTTTTCTCAATCAATCAATCAATCAATCAATCAATCAATCAATCAATCAATCAATCAATCAATCAATCAATCAATCAATCAATCAATCAATCAATC
>SSNP01000003.1:242096-257096 GCA_006937955.1 Pachypanchax playfairii
CATCCATCCATCCATCCATCCATCCATCCATCCATCCATCCATCCATCCATCCATCCATCCATCCATCCATCCATACATACATACATACATACATACATACATACATACATACATACATACATACATACATACATACATACATACATACATACATACATACATACATACATACATACATACATACATACATACATACATACATACATACATACATACATACATACATATAATAATAATCCAATCTGTTTTACTTTTACCATGACTCTAATGTTCAACACTTTGACACCTGCATGTTTCCGATAGACTCGCTGACTGTCCAGATATTAGTAGTGAAGGATTGCGAACAGCTCCAACTGCTCTCTCTGCAATCTCCTCGCGTCCTTGGCTGAGTATTGATTTCAGAGCTAATGACTCTTTTCTGGGACTGACGTGTGGCCTTCTCTCCACCTCTTCCTTCCTCCTCCTCCTCTCTCCCTCGCACCAGGAGAAGGTGAGAAAGGGCTTCAGTCAAGCTGAAACAAAATGACTGATACTTTGGAGTGTTGCTAAACTGACTGACTCTTTAGAAATGTGAGCGTGCTTCTAACAATAAGGCTTTTCACTGGATGATGTGGTTAGTTGCATGTTTTTATCTCTCGTTGTTTACGGAAATAACAGAGATTATTATCTGTCATAGTTTGATTGCTGTCTTTTTTGTTCATGCTTGACTGAACATGTCTTGTATTACTGCACATG
The DNA here is from genome assembly GCA_006937955.1 of Pachypanchax playfairii. Taxonomy (NCBI): domain Eukaryota; kingdom Metazoa; phylum Chordata; class Actinopteri; order Cyprinodontiformes; family Aplocheilidae; genus Pachypanchax; species Pachypanchax playfairii. The sequence goes on from SSNP01000003.1 coordinate 242,833, forward strand.
TGTGAGACAGACTCCACCAATACACAGTGGAAGCTCTTTTGTGATTCTTTATCAAACAGAGGAAGTACTCCTTTCTCATCCTTCCTCTTTATCTTTCTACATTCTTTTGGTATCACTTTGATAAAGAAAACTAGAATAAATAAAGGGATGCTTTCTGGGTTTAGGCACAAAGGAGGAGGGAGGATGGAATACTTGCAGGACGTTGACCAAACACCTGTTTACAAACCAGAAAGAAGTGAGACTCTGGTAAACAGAAGGAGTCAATGTGTCTGTTGTTTTCTCTTATACTGCTGCATAATAACAAGATTGTTAAAATCCTATTTTCTGTGCATGAATTTATTCATGTGGATACTGAGCTTTAAAAGTTGTTTTAAGTCTTAGATCAGTGTATTCCTTCATTGAGGGTGGCTGTCTTCCAATCAGAAAGCATCCACTGCCTTATGTTGAAGTGTCCTTGGGTAAGACACTCAACCCCTGATTTGCTTTTTAAGTTGTGTGAATGTAAAAATTATAGTGCAAAAGGGCTTTGAGTGGACAGTAAGACTAGAGAAGTACAATACAAATACAGGCTGTTAAGTATTTACCATGTTTAACAAACTAGTTCATATTTTTGAGGCTGAGTTTAGAGCTGCACCTAGATGGGACTTTTCTTTCAGAAATGTGCATGTTTGTTTTACTCAATCTAGTTTTATTCATACTAGGTCAATCCCTGTCACACTGTTCTTCCTTCTTTACATCTCTAACTGCAAAAGTGTCTGTGACTTAAACATTTTCACCAAAGTTTCATGGGATAAACACTTTTCTCATTCATGCTTCTGATTCATCCGGTCGTTACTGAGGTTTCACCAACAGGGTGTCATACTTCAACACCTCTCACCACCTCAAAGGGAAATCCTAGTTACTTATAGATCTTGTTAGATCATGCGTTTGATGTTGCTCATGATCTGTTTAGAGATGTGACACGCTGTGTGGCATCTGAGATTAGCCTCAAATAACATCACAAGACATAACTGTTCCCTTTGATTTATGTGTGAATAAACAGCCTTATTTGCAGTTTTGTTTTTTTTTAATTTTTTTTTGGAGGGGGGGGGGTGTTGATGTCTTTCTTTTTTCTTACTATTAGCATATTTTCTTCTTTTTCTTGCCTCCCACCAGCTGACACTCACCGTCCCTTCCTGACCTCGCTTTTCCTCAGCAACGCCAAGACGAACTTCATTTTAGATTTACTCTCAAACTTCACACATATTTGAAGTACTGTTTACACATAATCCTCTCACCCTGTCTCTCTCGTCACTGTCGTGACTATCTGCCTGAGTTTGAGAATCCAATTTTGCGACCGAGCCGCAGAAGCGGTGATGTGATGTGTGCATGCAGAAGCTGGGACGTTGTGTTTGTGTAGAAGCTGAGCAGTTGTCAGAGTAACTGAGTGGGAGTTGTTATATGTAGAAAATACATATTAAATATAGCAGTTTCTGTTGTACCTGAGTCCAGTTATGACAAATTGCTGCAATAAATGTTACCAAATGGGTTAAAGAGCACAAATAGTTATTTAAGTATTTACTTTAGGATAATAATGATATAATAATTATATTAGGGTATATTGCATATGATTTTATACAATTTGTTATTATGATAAATAATAAAATTGGAATTTGCCACCTGTAGTGTGTAGATAGTCCAACAGAGGGCAGAAGGGATGCAAATCAGAAATGAAATATTTGACACAATGGGGTTGGATAACAGATTAGTAATGAAATCAGACTTTGGAGCGCTTGTTCTGCTCAGATAAAATCAGGGTTAGGATGAGGGTCTAACCCTCAACCTAACCTAACTTTAACCACACCCACCCCGACTCAGCACGCCACATAACGACCACAAAGAACGTACTTGCAGAAATGTCCCTTTTAAGCAGATGCACCCACCCACATTCTGTCCTGATCTCGAGTCCAGCGTGCGTTCCGTGGATCCCTTAACAAACTCTGCAAAGCTCCTTACAGACTCTACACAGTAACCAGAGGGAGATCACCGTGACAACTCCTAACCCTAACCCTGATCAGCTATGGAAGTCTGAACATTTGTTAAAAACACACACTCATAAATACAGGAAGATTACTGCATTCACAGTAAGCCCCTGTATTTTTATTTATTTTTTAGGGGGGTAAACTTTAAAAGAAGTATGAAAGAAGTTTTCAGCTCTTTTAAAAAAAAAAAAAACAGACTGCACTCCAATTCTCTCTGCGCACACACAGACACACACACGTTCTCTTCACTGTGTTTTTTTCCTCATCCTTTAATCCCAAACTGCTTAAGGAAGGAAAAGGGAGAAATCCCTTTACAATGTCGGGGGCTCAGCAGTGTTTGGTAACCCACATGCTATCTCTACACTGGAGGTGGCGGCGTTCCTTCAGATGCACAGAACCATCCTTTTATGATTATCTCCCTGACAGATGTCGAGGTTGTTGTCAGAAAGCCACGTGTGTGTCTGATGGTTGAAAAACCATCCTGGGATTTTTTTGTGAGCATTTGGTTGCACGTGGTGTCAGAGAAGAAGAAATGTAAAGGGAACAGAAGCTATCAGAAGCAAAGGGTGCTGGACATCACGCCCTCAGGAGAAATTAAAACAATATCTTTAGCTAGTTTTGTCTGAACGTTGGTGTGTGGTATTTGAAAATGTTTTCTTTTTAGCTTCTTAAAGCTTCATCTTATTTTTTCATACCTTTTATCTATTTTTATTTGTTTGTCAGCGAAAGCTTCTCCCGTTCATATTCTGCGCTCTGTTTTCTGAGGAACGATGAGATGAACTAAAAGGAGCCTTTTTTTTCCGTGATTGAAAGAGACAGTCATCTCAAACATCTGCTCAGCTTTTTGGCTGAGCTGCTGTCTGTTGGTGCACCCCAGTGGAATAAGAGAAAGTAAAATGAACAAGCTGACCTATTTTTCCCTTTCCTCCAGTTGATCCTCCTGACTCGTTTCCCTTTTCTACTCTATGTTATTGCTTTTAACTTGGAATATTTTTGACAGGGCCAGTGGAACTGCAAGGTGGAGGAGCCCAAGTATGTTTGGAGCCTGTTTCTGATCTGAATTTCATTATTCGGAAAGTAATTTTAACTTCTCATATTAGTTAGGAGGCATTTGGGTTTTATGAGATTTGATTTTTTTTTTTTTTTTTTCCCCATATGATGAAGTGCAAACCACATGATTACTGTAAAGTACAAATAAAATTGGAAAGGATATGTTTTCCTTTAACTGTTAAGACAACAGGTGGATTTATTTTTCTTTTTTAATTTATTATTATGTATGTCCTACAGAAAGCATTTGAAACTTTGAACAGTAAATTTTATTTCATAAAAATTGAATAATTTTCAGGCATCAGACTATTTTTTCCTCCTAAACTTCTTATAGTGGCTCAGCTGTCCATGCAGATAAGGACACACTGAGACACGTGTGTATGTGTGTTTGTGAGAGAATGTGCGAGGTGGCAAGAATTTATCGTAAAGGATTCAATGGTTGCGCTATTAAAGGATTTATATAATTTACAGATAAATAAATAAATGAATGCAAATGGCCTCTTTGTGGATTTGTTATTTCAAAAAAAAAGTTCAAGTTTTTTTGCTTTGTTTTTTTGAGTTTTTACAGTTTATTATTTCTCATGCACATGACGTTTTTGCTTTTAGCTGTTTTTGACTTTGTAAGAAAAGTTGCAGGGAAAGTGTCTGTTATTCACCAGATGAGTTATGCAAAATGTTAGTGTTCTCACATAGTTTGTTAACATATTCATACACTAAATTTCACTATCTTATATTTATTCCAAAATATGTCCTGTTTGCTTATATCCTGGATCAAGATCAGGTTTCTTATGTAAAGGTTTAATTACAGCAACCTTAAAAGCCTGAGGTACACATCCATTCATTAAAGATGTAATGATCATGTCCAATATCCATGTGTTGATCACTGGGAAAATACACTTGTAATAAAAAACCAGTGACAGTGTAAAGGTTTATAAAAGAGTGATCACATGAGCTGATGAGCTGGTACCAGAATTATATTTCAGAACTGGCCCTGCTCAGATTATCAGTTAGCTTGTACTTCTAGATCTAATATGGGTTTTTTCAAACTTAGGGATCTACAATAGATAAGATATTGTTCCTAACGTTTTCCACCAAAACTTATTTTAAATCATTCAGTGAATCATTTCTCTGAGGATGTCAAAAGATGCTTAAGTCCATCACGGGGTTGTGAAATGAAGAGTGCAGCATCAAGCTAGAATTCAAAATTAAAAAGTAAATTTATGGGTAAATGTGTGTATTTGTGTTAGTGTGTGTTTATAAGAAACAAGCAAAATAACTTTTGGGTGTCAGCTTGGACTAAGCAATGCTAACAAACACAAGGCATCTAAACAACGTCAAACCACCAAAAAGGTTCACTCACACTTTTACACACAAGCACACATTTCATTAAAGAGAAAGCCACCCAATCTCTGGAATAGTGCTCTGAAACTGAGAGGTTAAAATCCTTTTTTAAGAAACCTTCAGTTTAAGTTAAGTGTGTGTCACTGATTGTTTGATTAAACAGCAGAACTGTCAGTTTCTCCTCTCGTGCAAATCAAAACATTAGCACAGAGATTACGTCATTAGATAAAATGCAGAGGGGGTGAGATAAACCTACAGTAATAAATTCCTTTCAAACACCTTCGAGCTGTTGGTATTTCCCAGATCTGTTTAGAACAAAACGTAAAATCGTTCGGTCACGCACGGTTAAAGTTTATAAACTATAAAAAGCATGCACCAGCAGAAAAGCTCAGCCAACGCAGCCTTCTCTCTCAAATCATTAAAGTTAATGGAGCCATCTATTAACAATCCCAAAAGAGCAATAAATGTCCATCCGTCCAAATTCAAAATATGTGGTTATTTCTGGAGGTGTACGGAGGAATTGTGTTTTAAATAGTGCGCAGGATAGGTGCAACTAATGAAGTGAAACGCCACACGCTCAGCAGTAGTAGGGAAAAGTTGGTGTGTTCACTATTAAGCACACACATATGCACTTTCCCAGTTGTTACTGCAGAATCTGCAGCCTCAGCAGATCTTAATTATAGCAGTCATAACACAGTTTGGTATTATCTTACAATTGCTCTGTGCTGATCAACATATTGTAAATGTAAATCTACAAAAATAAACAAAAGGAAGCAAGAAATCTGACTGAGTGGATTCCCGAAAGGCTAATAATAACATGGAGTTTTATAAAAGTGTTCTTTAAAGATGTTTTACGGGTTTTAACTGCTACAAAGCCTCAGAGACATACAGAGCCTTAAGTTAAAACTAAGTTTGAGCATCAATAAAACAAACAATGCACAACAGACAAGAACTCATCTATTTGTCTAACCATGGAAAGTAATTAAATTTGTCACCAGAAGTTGCTGATTTTTAGTGGTAAGATTAAATACATGTATAGTTCTTTTTGTTGGTAGTTAGAAAGTTTTTCACTAGAATAATGTTTAGATTTTTTAAATTTGATTTCTGATGTGGATCAAAAGCTCTCGCCTATGAGTACAGGATGAAGCTCCTGCCCTCTTCTGTAGGTTGAAGTGAGCAGAGCTGATGGATAGACGTTATCCAGAGGTGAGCATTTAGAAAGAAAAAGGAGAGATCAGATATCACGGTGTCCTTTCTGTCTCTTCTTTGTTGTGAAATTTTCTCCTCGTCAGACTCGCTCTAATCACAGATTCAGAGAAAAAGATTTCACAGGCAGAATCTCACATAAGAACACTCCAGGGAAAGAACAACCTGGTCTCTCTATAATCCACGTCAGCTGCTGATAAGTGATTCTTCACACTGTCACCATCCGTGTTCTCATTCTGGACCAACGGGTGTTTGTGCCTCAGCTGAATGAAATCCACTTGTTGGCCGCATCTTTACTCAGTTTAACTAAAGTAGAACCCATTGTGTTGATGTGATACAGTATTAACCTCAGCACGTGGGCTGTTGTGTGTCTGTCTGCTGTGCAGGAGTTTGCCACCCTGACGAAGGAGCTGAACATATGCCGAGAGCAGCTGCTTGAGAAAGAAGAGGAAATATCAGAGCTGAAAGCTGAAAGGAACAACACCAGGGTATGTGTGTGTGTGTGTGTGTGTGTGTGTGTGTGTGTGTGTGTGTGTGCGGTGATATAGCTACTGTTGGAGCACCTGGAGTGTCTGGTGTCTCGTCACGAGCGCAGCCTGAGGATGACTGTGGTGAAGAGACAAGCGCCGCCGCCATCTGGAGTCTCCAGTGAGGTGGAAGTCCTCAAAGCTCTGAAGTCTCTGTTTGAACACCACAAGGCTCTGGATGAAAAGGTGGACTCCCAGATAGTCTGGGACTTACTTGGCTCATACATATAAATAAAGTGGCTGGGTGCAAAGGGGGGGGGGGGGCACCCTCATTAAATAGCACTTTGTATTTCCGTCATGCTCGCCGTTTAGTGGCTTCTTCTTCTCAAACAGTGCTGCTGTCCTCAGTCGCTGATTAATTCCGATCCAGTTAATTTTCTTGTTTGTCTTCTTGCCGTTGTGTTGATAATGATCCTCATTACTCCTTCATTGTCAGAGGGAAAGGTCTCGCTGTAAACGAGACAATAGCAGCAGTGAGGCTTTTATAGTGAAGCAACTGGAGGCAGTCGGGAGACCTTTTTAACTTCAGCAGCAGCACACTTACACATCAATCAACTCATTTTTATATATTACATTATGTTTTAACATTTAAATTCAGTTGGTCAAATTCTGAGTAAAATGTTTTACATTTTAAATGGAAACTTGCAGTAAGAAATATTATTAAAAAGTTCTATTCAGTTGGACTGAATTAAGAGACGTTTGTGGGATTTTGGTGTTATTCAGGTGCGTGAGAGACTTCGGGTGTCTCTGGAGAGGGTGGCAACCCTGGAGGGGCAGCTAGCATCCACCACGCAGGAGGTAACACATCTCCTTTTGTTTGTGTTTATATTTGTGGGAAGGGAAATCTCTCCTGGATCCCTCACAGATGAGGCAGATGCTTCAGGAGGTAGTTCTAGCTGTTCATACACATAAAAATACCATCAAATATAGATTCAGTGTTGTTATTTTGTTTTTCCTGCAGGCAATGTAAAGTCAGAGCTTGTTAAGGTGGACTGATCAATATGTTTTTAAATAGAAGAAACCCAATAATCAAGCAGATCTCACCTTTTCTGAAAACAATTCAAATTCTGTGGCCGTGCAGAGAAAATCTTCACATCTTGGTTTTTGCATAAATCAGCTGAACTGGTTACATTTCCACTTCTGTCTCAGGTTATGAATTACCATGAAACATCCTGTGATTGTTTGTGACCTGTGACATTTTCAAGTCGTCTTGTTGCTTAACAAAGTTATGCACATGTCAAATCAGCAACTAAACTGCAATATATGCAAATACTGTTCACACGTGAATGAATGCATTTACAAAAGAGAATTACTGTAGATTAGTTGTTTTATTATCTCACAATATACACAGACAAACTCTCAGCAAGCAAAGTTTATTTACTTCAAAGTTTTTTGATTGTTTTTTTCATTTCCTGGAACGGTTGTCAGCTCAGCAGCGATAATGTAGAAAGTTTGTAAAATACAATGAAGGTGGCTGATGCTTGTTTTAGAACAGACTGAAGGGGGAAATTCAACAAATTGGATTTCATTCACTCTTTCTTTTTATCTTTGTAATCTACTTTGCAGTTGAACATGATGAGGCAGAGGAAAGACGGTGATTCGGTGGAGCGAACAGATGGATCCAAACCTACATGGAAGGTTCTTTCTGGCCTTGGGATTGTTTTTCAGCATTGAGCTTTAATTTATGTCCATCTAACACTTGTTTCTGCTTATTTCTGAACCAAACAAAAAAGAAAACATCTAGATGCACATATATTTACATAAAGAGGGTGAAAGGAGCGGCAGGTAACACAAACTCTCTCTTCACTTTTGTCTGAGAGGAGTATCATAATAAAAACATCCGACTAGAATGACAAACTCCTTGAGATTTACCAGCAGAGTCTGTTTCGTTCATTGTCTCTAAACCTTTAAGTGCTGCACTTATTCATTTGGCCTTTTAAACAGACGTAAAGTAAGAAAAATTCATCTTAAATTAATTAATATTTTCATCCAAACAGAATCAATAACTTTCCATTAAGACTGGATGAAAACAAGGTTTGAAAGAAGTGTTGTTTAGTTGTTGGTGAATGGGAACTTTGCAAGCATTTATCAGTGAAACAAACATATCTGCTTGCAATCATATCCCCCTAAAAAATTGCATCATCTGGAGCATATTTTAATTTTCTTTTAATATCTTAATTTCATCCAATTCACCGATGGCTAATCAGGAACTATGGACAGCTGCAGAGCTCACCTGGTGTGTTTTAATAGACACTTTCACTCTGAATGGGATTTTTTCACCAGTATTGGTGTCTAGTAACATTTGGGAGCAGCGGGGGTGCTTCTAACTAACTTGCTGCCCACCGTGTTTCCAAGTCAGAACGTGTCCCTGAAGGTTTGTTTAATTAAATCCTGGAAATAACAAGATTTTGAGATGTGAAGAGAAACAACATCAAAACAACAACATGGCAGCCTGACTTTGCATAACTCAGACTGCATGCATAAATACTGACACTTCTTTATATGTAGGTCAGCTGACAACTTTCTCTGTTCTGTTCGTAGAATAAAAAGTTACATCTCTGTGTGTCTCATGCTGAGAGTGTGAACAGGTTTAAGCAGGATCTGGTTATTTTGTGCACCCACCTCACAGAGGTTGCCCAACGGCTCCATAGACGCCAACGACGACAGCAGCCGGGCGTCCGAGCTTCAGGAGCTGCTGGATCGGACCAACAAGGAGCTGACTCAGAACCGCGAGCACGCCGCCACGCTCAACGCCCGCGTGGTCGAGCTCGAGGCGGAGCTCGCAAATGCACGGCGAGAACTGAGTCGTAGCGAGGAGCTGTCAATCAAACAACAGAGGGAGCAGAGAGAGGTGGGAGCAGAAATGTTACAGATATCTCACGTGTACACTTAAATGTATTTTTACATGTTTTACAATGTTTTTATAGAATTTCAGAGAAGACGAAGTGGGTTTTGATGAAATATTATTTTACTCTTTTTTGGGGGGAAAAAGAAATTCAAACCCACAAAAAATGTTTTAACTCAGCATTAAATAACAACTTTAACTAAAAAAAATCACATTTTTATTTATTCAATTTTTTATTAACTTTCATATCTTGATGCTGCAGTCACTAAACAAATTAAGGGAAGCAATGAATACTTCATTGTAAGTCAATATTAGTACTAATATACAAGTACTAATACCACAAAGAACATGCCTTTTTAAAAAAGTGCTAAATTATTTTCCTCATGCTGAAAAAGTATTAATACAATAATTCTATATTTTAGTAATAACTAAGAATGAATAAGAAAGAATAAGTCTACCTCTGACTTAGCAACAGTAACAAATAAAATATTGTCCAGATTAATTTATAATAAGAAAGAATATTTTGTTTTTAAATCATAGAAACACTGAAGTTTGTACCTAGACTGTGAATTTAAAACAACAACATATGATTTTTTTTTTCCTGTTGTTGTGCTTTTATCTTGTTCCTGCTCCTAAAGAGAGAAGATTTGGAGGAGAGGATAACGACACTAGAGAAACGTTACCTGGCTGCCCAGAGGGAGACCACACACATCCATGACCTCAATGACAAACTGGAAAATGAACTCGCCACAAAGGATTCGCTGCACAGACAAGTAACATGAATTGACACGCACTATATTCAAATTTTAGCATGTAAAATAAGTCCAACTTTCCAATTATTGTTAAAACAGTTAATCTACAACACAATGATGCAAATCTGTCTTATAATCAGCGTTTTTTGGCTTTTTCTCTTGCAGCATACTAACAGTATTTCATCTTTTAGCCATCTGTAATGATGCATCTAAGATACATATTAGTATGATGTTGGCAAATGTTTAATAGAAACGTGCTGCTCAAAGGGAAGTAAGTGAAATAAACTAAGTAGTCGCTCCTTTAGGAAAACACCAACAGTGTCTGTAATCCCAGCCCATGTGATCAGCATGGTTACCCTCTCTTGAGGTTGCAGTAATGCCCCTCATTGATATTTGCATGTGTTTTTGTGTGTGTTAGAGTGAGGAGAAGGTGCGCCAGCTGCAGGAGATGCTGGAGATGGCAGAGCAGAGGTTGGCTCAGACCATGAGGAAGGCTGAGACGCTCCCAGAGGTGGAAGCTGAACTGGCTCAGAGGGTTGCAGCGCTCTCCAAGGTAACACGTTCAAACTCCCAGCCTCTGATTTCTAATGCATACGTAGATCCATGTGTAACATCAACACCCACTTCCACTGAGCTCACTGAGCTGTGCTCAGAGTACATTCATGCGTCTCCCCCTGCAGGCCGAGGAGCGCCATGGCAACGTGGAGGAGCGGCTCAGACAGCTGGAGTCACAACTGGAAGAGAAAAACCAAGAGCTTGCCAGAGTATGTGTGTGTGTGTGCAGCACCCCTGCAGGGTTACTCTGACCTCTCACAGTAACAGTGTGTGTGTACGTGTGTGTGTGTGGGTTGATGCCTTGATTTTGGGTTTTGTGCTCTCATGCATACACATTAAAAACACACCAGAAACACACATTCAGGAAGAATTTGTAATTTCTTTTCAGTGCATTGTTGCGTGAATTCAAACCAAACACTTCATATCTGGCTGGCCCCTCCCTCATATCCTTTCAAAACTGATTAGCCACTATCTTTAGCCTTGAATAATTCACGCACTGCTAATTTCTTTCTCTCTCTTTCTCGCTCTGTAATCTCATAACTATATTTAGCTGAACGATCACTCGGAGCTCGTGCAGATGTGTGTTGGTGTGTGTGTGTCTCTGTGAGGAATTTGCTTTAATGAAATTACTGCACACCACATATAAACCACAGCACTTCCCATTTAAGTGAAGCTGTTTAACCCTTTTTCATTATCCTGTAAATGATGGTAATTAAACGATTCTGGCTGTGAGATCCATTGTTGGCCAAGAAGACCTGTATCTGGCAGCTGGTGATCTAGAGCTAAACGCACACTTTATCCTTTAATCCGCGTTGAAATGCTTAATTAGCTGCGTAAATACACCCACATGGAGTCTGTAACAGAAAAAAAAAAAAAAAAAACGAAATGTGACAGTGTTTTCTTGCCGGCTCATCAGGCTCGTCAGAGAGAAAAAATGAACGAAGAGCACAACAAGCGTTTATCTGACACGGTGGATCGTCTGCTCACTGAGTCCAACGAACGGCTGCAGCTCCATCTGAAAGAGCGCATGGCTGCGCTGGAGGACAAGGCAAGGCCCGGACACACTATCATCTAAGTGTTATTGCTGTGGTTTATGGCTCGAGAGCTAAATGTGAGCACAAGACACATCGCTTAGATGATATTTATTTATTTGTTTGTCTAGAACTCCCTGATTCAAGACCTGGAGAACTGCCAGAAACAACTTGAAGAATTCCATCACACCAGGGTCAGTAAAACTAAAACAACATGTTTCTTAGCTTTTGATTGAACATACAAATAAATAACTCCCCTAAGTTGTGTAACTTATTCTGGTTTCTTAATTTTATTCCGTGTTTCAGATAGTAATATTAAATGACGAGGTGCTGATATGGATTTTGCTATTAAAAAGTAATTACCTTCAAATATGCCTTGACTCACTGCGGCTTTAAGGATCTGGTTTTTTAATTGCTCCTAAAAGATTTATTACTAAAACAAATGTGTCTCTTTTTTTTTTTTTTCATTTGCAAGCAAGTAGTTAAGAGTTTTTAAAAGATTCAGAGAAGATTTTTGGCGCTTTTTGATGGTCGTATTTATGGAGATGTGACAGCAGACACAACTTCAGCATGTACAAAACCTTTCAGAAGCTCTTTAGCAGTCAGTGAAATTAAAATATGTCCATAGTTTTCCTGACAGTGCTTTTTAACTCCCATTATATTTTTTTTAAATTATTTGCATCAGCATACAGCTGATGACTTTCTAAGAAAAGTACTAGTACTGTTAAAGATGCATTTAGAAATGGGGGTATTAAGTGTGATACATTAAGCATAATGTTAAAGCATATGGAGGACCAAAACTGCCACAATACAAAAATACAGAGCAAAATAAATTCCCAAATAACAGATTTATATCCCAATAATGACTGATGTCACATTTCATAGTTTTAATTGATTGATTGATTGATTCATTAATTTAGGAAAAACCCTAAAGGTGTAGATTTTAGAACATAGATTTAGATTTTTAAAAACAAGCCAGAGACCTTGATTAAAAAATAATTTAAAAAAAACCTTCATTTTTGATTCAAGCTGTTACTTAGACGAGGTTTCTATTTTCACTCCGACATTAGCTACGTTTACATGGGCACATTTAATCAGAATAAACGCCCAATCGGAACAAAAATACGTCATGTAAACATGTCAATCAGAATGTTTTGATCCGATGCAGCCTGATCCGAAAGAAATTTACTTCCGATCGAGAGGGGTGGTTTTGTCCGATCTTCATTCGGATAGACGTGCATGTATACACCCATTCGGAAAGAAAGGGTGAAAAGAGCCCTTTGCGCATGCGTACAACTTCAGCGTGACGTCTTTCCGCTTTCACAGACCCAAGTAGAAAACATAGCGGGAGGTAAACAGAAGTGGTCTGCTGGTGCAGTCATCCTGTCATCCTGCTCTCCTCTCCTGTGGTGGAGGAGCAGTAGTAATATGTATTCAGCCGCTAGCTTGGTTAATGCGACCAGTAAAAACCCAAACATAACGGTAATCACCCGCAGAAGGTCCATATTGGGGAAAACATGAGTCAGCTCAAGCACACGATGGGGCGGGAAAGACCTGCAGAAAGGACGGAGTTTGTTTACTTTTTTTTTCTTTCCCCTGAAAGACAACTCGCTGTGCGCATGCTCAACTCATTTAACCTGATTGAGTGCTTGGTGCATGTGTACTCATGACATGATCAGATCATTTCAGTTAGTGTCCATGTAAACAGGGATTTGGGAATTCCGATCAACCAAGATTTTAAGATTGGGGAAATTTGGCGCATGTAAACGTAGCTATTGTTTGAAATAAAAGTGACACATTGGGCTGTCTTAAGGTGTTGAAATAAATAGTTTTTGGTCTTTTATCCTTGGAGATTTTTAGTTTTTGTTCTCACTTGATTAGTCAGTAAAATCCTGATTGTTACATAGATATTATTGTAGCATAGATATTATACAGCATATCATAAAACTGTCAAAAAAAAGTCATGCTACTTTTACAAAATGTCTCTCTCTCTTTTAGGAACGACTGATTGGCGAGATCGATAAGCTGAGAAATGAGATTGACCATTTGAAACGTCGCAGTGGGGCTTTTGGAGATGGAACTCATCCTCGGTACACTTATTCTTTCTCCTACTGGTATTATTACTGTTCCATAAATATATAATGTTCTTTGTATATAATTTCAGATCCCACTTGGGAAGCGCCAGTGACCTTCGCTTCTCTGTGGTAGAGGGCCAAGATGGCCACTATAGCACGACTGTAATCAGGCGAGCTCAGAAGGGCAGACTGTCGGCGCTACGAGACGACCCAAACAAGGTGAAGATGCTGGTTTCTTTAAGGCCAAACCAAGTTACATTTTACTCACATACACTAAGACAGGACCACATGTTAACTACTCCTCTAACCACATGCATCTATTTGCCAGTGTTTACTGTCTGGTTCATGTCTGCTGTGTTAATAAGTCTAAGTGCTCGGTGGGTGTGACGATCTTCATGCTTAACTTCCCATTCTTTACTAACTTCTCTATATTCCTGTCTCTCACCGGCTGCTGGACTTGATGTGTGATGTAAGTTTCTCCTTCATCCATTTCTTCTCACATTTCTGCAAAAGTCACAATGTCTTTTTTTATGTATGCGCTTGAAATCCAAATCAGCTCATTTATTTCAATTTTCAGTTCCATTTTTTTTTTTTTTAAAGTTATGTATTTTGGGTTAACCGTGTGTGGGTTCTTCTGCGTGTAGGTGTGTGCGATGTTTGAACAGGACTACCCGTCTCTGCGGGGGAGCGTCAGCCACCTCCTGGGGAGCGACATCGAAGCCGAGTCGGACATGGATGATGATGTCAGCTCCACCCTGCTCTCCCCTAGCGGTCAATCAGACGCTCAGACTCTTGCGCTCATGCTGCAGGAGCAACTTGATGCTATCAATGAGGAGATAAGGTTGCATACTTCAGACACATTAC
>SSNP01000003.1:264596-280644 GCA_006937955.1 Pachypanchax playfairii
CCATCCATGACATACAATAGGTTGATTGTTTTTTTGTAGCGTTAAACTACCACATCGTAAATCCAGATCTACTTATTTATTTCTATGTTTATTGTAGATGTTTTGGTGTGGACCAATGAGCAGGTGATCCACTGGGTCCAGTCCATTGGTCTAAGGGAATACAGCGGCAACCTGTTGGAGAGCGGCGTTCACGGAGCGCTCGTCTCTTTGGATGAAACCTTCGATTACAGCAGCCTGGCGCTCATCCTCCAGATCCCCATGCAGAACACACAGGTAGTCATACGGGGAAGCTCGCAGCTGTGGACACTCATCATCTGATGACGGAACTGACTCTCAAGTGTTGTGCAGTTTAGTTTTCTGAGTGCAGCTCGAGTTATATTGGGTGGTATTTAATATAGAAGTCTTATTTTCCTTCTGTGACCCTATAAGCATTTACTTTTCCTTTAGTTGGTATTTCAAATCAAAGGCAACAATTCATTTCTATTCAAATTACACCCTAAAGTAATTGCTGGTTATTTACCTTAGTGCAGATCAGTCTGGATTTACATGTGATTGTTTCATTACTTTTAAAGGCAGTTTCTAAATTTTTGCTAGACTTGTGTCATGTACATTCATTTTGAGATCCTCCAAATAAAAGCTGTTTATTTTTCAGGCACGGCAGGTTCTAGAGAGGGAGTTTAACAACTTGTTAGCCTTGGGAACGGACCGTCGACTTGAGGAGGTGACTTTGTAAACACCTGTTTTAGCAGTGACAATTAACCACGAAATAACATTTTAAAAACAGCATAACCTTTCTGTATTCTTTGACATTGCAGAGCGGTGATGACAAGTCGTTTCGGCGCTCTCCATCATGGCGCAAAAGGTTTCGGGCTCGAGAGGGAGGGGCAGGTCTAGGAATGATGGCAGGCTCCATGGAAACACTACCTGCTGGTTTCCGCATGTCCGCCATGTCCATGCCACCCTCCATGAATCTGGCACCCAGGAAACAGTTTCAGCCTGAAGGTTTGTTATAAACTAACTGCTTTAGCTTTTACATGTTTTACTTTTTCGAGCTCTGACTGACTAACTGCATGATGTGTCCTCTGTCCTGCTGTGCCACACTCTCTGAAGCTCCTCCCCCAGCGCCCCCAAGACTTGACCCCTCAGCAGTACGGACCTATTCCTGCTAACTAGACTCTACTAACAGTAGCGCTACTGCGAACAGGTAAGCTAACAAAACACTACCTAAAATTTTCAGCGGGGGGATGTTAACCAGCACTGACCTGACTGATGTGAGACTAACTAGGTAAATAACTGCTCTCATTTCAGACTTCAGTCTTGATAACATAATTTCTGATTTCAGTCTTTGACCTTGTAAGTAGCTTGAAACTATTAGCCGGTTTCTCTCAAAATTTAGATTAGCCTCAAATTGTTTGCTATTATTGCTTTAATTGTGTCTCTGTGTGTTGTAAGATAAGAATGCAGCTTCATGTGTTAAAGGAAAAGTTGTTGTTTTTAGTCAGGATCTTACCTGCTGCACTTTCAGTAATCTTGATTTGAAGAATCAGAAAAGTGTTTTGATTTGTATCACTGGTTTTTAGCCTATTGAATCTTCGAATATATGAACTGGACAGACTGAAAATCTGTATAGAGCGTGTCATTCTTTTCAAGATAAATGCTTTTTTATGAGTTACCCTCTTGTCCACCGGACACGTAAGTGGCGCAGTGCGTTTTACTCGTTTCCCTTCCCACCGGGAGCATTTTAGACGCGTATAACTCTTGAAAGTGTTCCATCCAGCTGGTCCTGGGAGAAATCACTGGAAAATTGTGAAATCATGTGGAATTTCCTGAAGCAGGGAGAAGACTACAGCATGAATCCAGAAGGTCTGTGGTTTATTTTCACACCTACCGACTTCAAACCCGTCACAGGTAATGTATTTTTTCGTAGTCAAGCAAATGGAAATCTGTGTCCAATATTCTTAAAACTTCCAGGTACAAATGGCTGATTTCATGTCTGGTCTAATCTAAACTACTGAGCTTCACACGTTTTAGAAACGTAAAAAATAGAACTGCTGCATAAATTTAGGAGAAGGCTGCAACACTAGGCTTCTGAGACGCGGCCGATTCGCGCTGTTTCGCGTCCAGTGGTAACGGTCCCAGTGACTTTATTGGTGCCTATTAGCCGCGTATTACGCTTCACTGACATTACGCGCCACTAATGTGTCCAGTGGAAAGGAGGGGTTAGGATTTTATTTTGAAGATGGAGGTTTTGTTATATTTGCCTGTTCTATTTACCTCAATTCCAATGTAGCAGACACGGGTTTAATCTTAATTTTTCTTGTCCTGTTGTTTTTGAAACTCTCTTCCAGTGCATTTTCATTATCTATACGGACACGTGCTTGCGGCCTTTTGAGAGTGATATGCCAAATCTGAAGAGTAAGACATGTGTATGTCAGCGGAGGGGGAGGCCTCTCTCCTCTGTCGCCCAGCCTCGCCTCCCTCCCACCATTCTTCTCTCTCCTCTCCTTCGGACACGTGCAATACGGAGGGCAACTCGGATCTTTGAACTCTGAGAGTGCTGATTGGCTGCGCTTGCTGCTGTAAAGGAGGCTCGTCCAGGTCTCGCCCCAGTTTAGCCCAGTGCCCCCTCCCCAGTAGACTTGTTGTTGTGGTGTTGTGTCCCTTCTCTCCTCTGTCTCAGCTGTGGGTCCTTTTCCTGGTTCTAAAAGTCTCAACATGGCAAAGACCACACACAAATCTTCCTGCGTTAACACGACATAGTGCTGAATAGTGTGAAAAAGATTTCAGAAGATGATGACAAGTTGTTACTTTGGACTTAGAAGTGATGAATAAATGACAGACTCCTCTGCACAAAACCCTTCTACCGGTTATGCAAGGTATTACTCATCTATCATCTTTGTACATAAAATGGATAACTTATGTTTTTTATAGAAATATTATATATATATATATTGGAAATATATATGGAAAATAGTATAATATTGCTATACAGAACCTGATGCCCTGTATTCGATAGTGACTGTTCTCTTTCTTTCTCTTTCTCTCTGTGTTGGACCTTTGCGTGTCTTTTGCTGTGCGCTGTGTGTAATTAAGTAGTGAGAAGAACTCACAAGGAAAGTGTGCATTTCTACAAGGACTCTTCACAGGTTCATGGGTCCAATCTCCCTTTGCCTCTTCTCCTGTTCTTTCCTTTTTTTTCCTTACCTCTTTTTCCAAATCTTTTGACACAATGTAGCTGTTACTTCTCTTCCTCTTTCCGCCTCTATCGCCTTCTGTATGATACTATGTAGCCTAGAGAGAGACTCAATATGCCGCGTGATTGAGTGAACGAGTGACCGGGTGAGTGAGCGTGCATGTATGCGTGTGTGAGGGTCAGCATACCTGAAGGAGACTTGTTGTGGGGTTGCGTGTGTGTAAGGCCGACCTCAGCCGTGTGACCGTGACCTTTGTGTGTGGATGGTAGTTTGAACACTGTAGCTCATTTTTGTTGATTTGAAACTCTTAACAGTAAAGCTGCTGCTCAACATCAGTCAACGGCACTCACTCGATACTGCTCTTACCGACGGACTTGTCTGATCCTGTTCCGTCACCAACCGTTTAGTTTCCATGGAGATGTGCCAGCGATCAGTCTAGTCTTGGCTGACCAACTCCTCATCCAATGTGATCACAGCATATGAACTAGTAAATTGCTGGATGGCTGTACAATCTTTTTTATTATTATTTATTTGTTTTACAGTTTTTTCCAAGGTGTCTAAAAGATGTAATGTGCTATGTGGCAGCTATGAGTACTGTGTCTTTATTCCAGGTGTGAAACAATGCTGACAAATCAAGATTTTATTATTTGGCTATCCAAAAAAAGAAAATGTACTGTATTTATGACACTAATATAGACATAAGTAAAGTTGTTTTTTAAAGATTTGGAGGTTGTGTTCCTTTTTGTCACCCAAAGAAAAAAAAAACAGGCAGTACATATATTTTCTCTTGTCTGTATGTGTGAACATGTTTGTCTGAATTGTTGGGAAATTATCTCAGAAACCACTGGATGGATTTTAATCTACAACTTTTGAAGTCACCCAAAATCAAGATGGCTGCCTAATCAACGTTAGTGATCATAAGAATAGTTATAATTCTGTCAGTTTTACAGATATAGCGCTAAATCTTAATGCTGTAGCAGCAGAGATCCATCCTCAACACACACCCTGACCGTTACACATTGTGCAAAATATTTGCTTAAATAGTTACATTTAACTTTTGGAGTCAGTTCAAGGTTTCTGCCAAAGCTAATCAACTTTAGCAAATCCAAAAATGGCTATAATTCAGTCAACATTACATATATTGCGCTGAAATTTCATGCCATTGCAGGCGCTAGTTTTGTGTGTGTGTGTGTCAACACATCACTCAAGCTCTTGCAATATTGCCTGAGATTACACATTGTTAAATTCAGCGTTTGTTTATAACAACCGTAACTCTATTTTTCTTTTTGTTTGTTTTTACATTATATGATTGTTGTTTAAAACTCTGGTATGAATGGTGGCAGACGATGTGTATCTTTTCAAGGAATGCTGGGCCTTTAAGTTCAAGACTTCATCAGACGGCGTATTGAAAATGGTCTTTATTGCAGGAATTAAATGAAAAATATCACTTTTCAGAACATCTACAAATACACAACAATCATAGTTATAAAAGTCCAAAAAATAAATTAGCAAAAAATAAAAAATAAAATGGCAAAACCACTCTGTAGAAAAAAAGGGAACGTATTTACAACAATAGCATTGTTTAAATTAAGCAGATCTTGGTCAAAACTGCCACGGTACATATTGGCCCCACAAATAAACTCGTAATCTTTTTAAGCATAAACTCACACACGAGGAAACGAAATGCTGAAAGATATAGGGAAAGATTTTGAAGAAGAGGAAATTTTAAATTAAGTTAGAACCAGTGTTACTGTGGTTCTACTGCTGGATGCAAGTTTAACAGAGAGCCACTCGAGTGATGAGGTGTTGGGTTCATGCAACAAAGTCTTACAGTCTCTACTTAAACCAAGTGTCTGTAGCTCTGATGGACGGATCTGGACCACAGGATAAGGCAATTAAGGACAAGGGAACATGGCCTCATTGTCATAAGGAAGAATTCAGTTTAGCTAACAAACCTTCAGATCAGCAGAGTTACAATTCCATTTAATAACAAATATCTGGCATAAGACAAAACACGCAAATCAGTAAACGTATTAGAAAGAAAAGAAAACAAAGTCACCCTTTAGGATTGATTTTTAACCTTTGTTGCCAATTGTCAATATGCCTTTTGTTTGTTGCTCTTGGTGCTCAGATGTGTGGAGGGTCTTTTCAGAGGGTCTATTTGGGAATGTCTATAGGAAAGGCCACAGGTCCGTTAGCTGCAGAGATGCTGTCTACTATGGAAGTCAAGGCACGCATGTTCCCCTGCTCAGGAGATTCAGCTGCACTCAGTAGATCTGCAGAGAGAGAGAGAGAGACGCTGAGTTGAGCTTTGACCCGTCTGTGTTGTCTAATGATGCTTCTGAAGAGTGCTCACCCTCGCTGCTGTAGCTCTGTGGGCACTGCTCTGGAGTGCTGCTCCACTCTGGGCTGCTACAGCAGGTGCTGCTCGAACTGGGCTCACTTGAAGATGACACCTGATACCATGGAAACACACACACACACATACAGAAGTTGCTGTCAGTCACTGTTATATTACAGCTCAAAACCCCAAAGGGAAGAACACCACATCCTACAGCACGGTGTAATTTCACACACGCCGCAATGAATGCATCTCGTTAACCCTAAGAGACGAAATGTTACAATTGTTTATTTATTTGTCCAAATACCTTTTAGAAATTATCGATTTATGAAGTATTTGTTTAACATCTGTTTTTGTAAATAAAGACAGATGAGACTATTTAACTAATTCTCAATTTCAAAGCTGAAAATACGCAAATTCTGAAGAAGCTTTTACAGGGAATTTATTCATCAAAGTTAAAGATTTATTTTTTTACCTTTTTTTTTAGGCTCTTTTTTTATAAGCAGCATTTCAGCCTCTCTCATATTTTTGCTTTTTTGTATTTAATTTTTTTCTTTCTCCATCCAAAACTTCCTGTCTTTCATCATCCTGTGTTCTATCATACTTACTCTGGGCTGGGTTGTGCTGGGTCGGTAGTGCAGTCCCTGCTGTCCTCCTGTCTCAGTGTCCTGCTGATTGAGGGAGGACACTAGGGCTTGTAATCTTTCTATGTACTGTATGGCGCTCCGCAAGATCTCAACTTTGGGAAGCCTTTGGTTGGGGTTCATCAAGGTGCTCCTCTTCAGAGCATCGAATGCCTCATTCACCTTCTTCAGGCGTCTCTTCTCTCTCAGGGTGGCTGCTCTCCGACGATCCATGGTCACCGTCTTCCTTTTGCACAGCTTACAGGCCCAGGGTAGGCACTGACCCGGGCAGTGGGGTTCAGATTGAGGGGACATGCTGGATGGAGAAGGTTTTTCCTCTGTTCCTGCCACTCCAACACCAACACTTCCAGACAGACTCCCACACAAGCCCATCATGGAGTTTCTGTCCTGGTAGCCAGCTTGGTCATACGTCCCAGGGAGGCGAGAGGGGAAGTAGCTGTCTCCTCCTTCGTAGAAGCGCTGATCAGGGAAGAAGTAAGGGTTGGTCTCGAAGAGCTCCATACTGAACGATGTGTGTGGTTGGGATGTAGAGAGGGCAAAGACCCCTGCTTCACTTGGGTTTGCACTTCAACAAGTGGTCTTCAATCCTATCAGTGAGTGTGTACCGGAGTGTACGCGTGAGTGCCTTGTCTTCCTTCTGGCCCCAAGTTTGCAATGAGTGGAAGATGTGTGGAGAACAACTGGTGTGGAGCAACTGTAGGCTGGCATTTAAACCCCTCAGCCTTGTGCAGGATCACAGGGTTAAATTTAGCACGAGCCCCAAGAAACCTGACACGACGTTTAGCTGTTGCTGCACATCTACACTTCACATCTCTGTTGGGCCATGCTCTCCAGGGCTTTACGGCCTCATTCATGTGTTTGCGTGTGTTTGTCCTTCTGTGGGGTTCATGTGCTCGCGTCCATCTTAAGAAGCCAGGATATGATCAGGTTGCCGGGGAAATGAAAGATATTACTTCAGATCAAAGATGTTCATCTTAATGAGTTAATCCCAGACTTGGGTCTTCTTCCATGACACACTCAAGGTGCTCTGCTGTGGGGGTGGGGAAGTTAATGTTGTAGTCTTCAGACAGCTGTCACCTCTAGAAACCAATATTATGTTGTGGCAAGAAGAATTCAGAGTGTTGTGTACTTTAAATCGTGTCACAAAGGCAATCTCAGCTATATAACAGTCATCAGAATGATGTGAAAGCTTGAGTCATTGTTTCTGTGTTTTCTTTTTACATTTATGGACATTCAATGTCATTTCAGCATGATTGCACAGCAGGATGCAAGATGTTCTGTGATACTTTCAGAAGCAGGCAAGTGCAGACATGTTAATCGAACACCAAGCTGACACTGACTCATACTTGTATCTGTCACAGAAATCCAGGGGCAATAACGATACCACCATGCAGGGGAATATGACTTCCTGTTGTCCTGACCTTCTTCTTTCAGCCAGTCGTAGAGTTAGCCGAGCCAGCGAGTGTTAATCCTTCCAGGACATGTCTCACCCCATAGCTCACCAGCTAATTCTGAACGCCTTTCGCTAGCATGGAAGCATCGCCAAGACACACACACTGTTAGTGGGGAAGTACCGTGGAATGACAGGGGCAGTTTAAGAAGGGTTACATTCTCATATATATTCTATATCACTACCAACACAGCACAATGGAAAGAATGGTTGCTGGTGGGTTGAAGGACAACTGATGCAGCTAAACACCCAGTGAATAAAGTCTGTAGGGGTCAGTTGATCACTGTCAGTGATACATCAAGCTAAACAGGGAATATTTGACTCATGGCTCTTTAATTTTTCTTAAAGACCTACAAATTATTAGTCCAAAAATTAACTTCACAATTACATTTTAGAATAGTCTTTTATAATCATTGTAGTCCAAACAGCGTCACAGTGAAACATGATAAGGTTTGTAGCTCAGATACACTCAGAGGTAATAATAAAATCTGAATAAGTGAAAATTACACTGAAAATAACAAACAATAACAAATCTTAAACAGCCCAATTGCTCAATTACCAACTGAATAAAAACAAATATTACTGTAGAAAGAGAATACTATACATTTCTCTCTAGTGATATTCAAGTATTTGTACACGTAGCGACAGTATTTACATTGCAGCAAGTATTCGTGTACTGAAGAGTTTTATTGTTTTACATGGTGAGGAGAGTTTTGTTGTGTATAATATCTAGATAAAGGTGCAATTACACTATTATTTAACTGTACTAGAATTTTATTTTGCATTACTGTTCTGTCATAAGCTTCAGCTGCATCTTTTTGATACATGTAATAATGTCCAATTTTACGATGTTTATTTTTTTAAATTCCGGCTCTATTTCAACATGTATGTTGTCTCTATATTATTTCTGTGTTTATAATGTAGTTTATAATGTGATTTAACCTTTGTGACAGAGGGATGCATCACACATTCAGAAGTCTTGGTGTATTTGCTTTGAAAAGTTTACAGGCTGGTATTAAACTGTGTAAACATTTAAAGCTATCCAACATTTCTTTTTGATTTTGCTTGCGATGAGTCACATCTTGACGGCATTCTGGTCTTTTTTTATTGATCACTGCTAGATTTTTTTTGTTAATTTCTTAAAGATGTCATTTTCAGAAATTGTTCATCAGCTCCATGTCTGACTTTTTTATTGTTCTCGCACCTGGTCGGTGTTTTTGAACTTTTTTTTAAACACATACAACATGAATGATTTAAAAGATCAATATGTGAGAAGTTTAAAGAAAATATGTAGAAGTCTGAGAAACTTCAAAACTCTTTTCTAAGTAAGCGCAAGACGTATGCTAGTAACATAGGTGTGTTACGATTTTAATGTGCAAGGAAACACACATCAGTTTTTATGTCAACTTAGTGTTTCAGTTCCACGTTCATGTTGGTTCAGGAGGGTTTAGGCTAAAATAAATCAACAATCACCTCCATCTTTGTAACTTTGTCGCAGATGTCCAAAAGAGAGTGATATCATGTGTCACAGAGGTTGAAACGATGAAGACTTTGTAGTTTTGGGATAATAGTGACCTAACTAGATGTGCGCAGTCCAGTCTGAAGTTTTGAACTCAGGGTTTGGGGACTGAAGCAGTTGGAGCTTGGCACAGGCCTGCTGTAGGCTGTCAGGTTAGTCTGTGATGGATTGTCACTGATGGTGGAAGGAGGACAAAGACGGCTGTGTTGGACTCCAGGGTGCAGCGGGGGGGGGTCTGCAGTGTGTCAGAGTCACTCATAACCCTCTGTCATCTTAACCCATTGTCAGCAGAATTAGAGAACGTGTGTGTGTGTGTGTGTGTGTGTGTGTGTGTGTGTGTGTGTGTGTGTGTGTGTGTGTGTGTGTGTGTGTGTGTGTGTGGGTTTGTATTTCTGACCTCCTGGGGACCCGTTTCCTGACTTTTACTATCTTTCTGGGGTCCGAGGGTTCTTGTGGGGACCAAAGCCTGGTCCCCATGGGGGGGACTCCCCTTTTTAGGGTTAGGGGTTAGGTTTATAGGTATTGTGTGAATAGAGTTTTAGTTAGTCTTAGGGTTAGTTATAGATCAGTAATGGTTAAGGTTAGTAAAAGGGTTTGGGTTAGGTATAAATCTAGTTACTAAAATCAATGGAAGTCAATGGATGGTCCCCATAAGGATAACAAAACACACTTGTGTGTGTGTGTGTGTGTGTAGTATTGGAGACACACATTTAAGGAAACGAGTTTTTTCTCAGTATTTTGAAGATGAAACACAAACATTTTGCTATCCTACTTTTAGTCAAATGTTAAGAATGAGAAACACAAAACAGATTAAAAACACATCAGATTCCCTTTTTACTCAAATGAAAACTGAGATTATACCATGAATATTGTGTATTTTACTTGTGATTACTCAGAATTTTTTAAGAACAATAATCAATAAAACTGCAGCAATTAGGACATTGAAACCAAAACCAAAAACAAACACTCCAAAAAGTTGGTACAAGTCCCTGTAAGTGTGTGTCATCAGGATAACACTGTTCCACTTCTCCTCGGTGACAAGCAGCAGCACATTGCGGGACAGCTGAGGTCGGGGGAGGGAGGGAGGGGTCAGCGCTCCTCACCCCAGGTTAGCCTCAAGATCATCGCTGACCTGGAGAAATGTCATTCAAGTACCTTCTAGAAATCTTGGATATGAAAGAGGAGAGAAACAAAACAACGGAGGACGAGTGTTAATCAAAGATGGATCAAGTGGGACATCCGTTCAGTCACACGAGATAATAAGGACAAGATCTCGTTTCAACATGATTGGCTTCATGTCATACAGTACAGATTTTATAAAACCTGTTCAGAGCCTCATAAAAGTCTTTAATCATATAGTTTCTCCAAAAGGAATGTTTACAAATTAATAAAAGTATTTTAAAAATTCCTCTTTATGCTAAAAAGCATCCAGATGTGTTTGAAACCTGAGAAACTGCTTTCTGTCAGCTCAAATGCAGATGTACTAAAGACTCTTCTCAGCCTGTTACCCACTAACATCATTAAAACACATCTTTTCAAAAACAAGAGTTTATTTATCCCAGAGCTGACTCGTTAGAGGCGCGGCTGCAACAAAAACCCACCAGATGTCACACATTTTCTTAATAAATGATGTTAAAACTAAAATTAGTCATCATATATAGATACAATTAGTTGAATAAGAGTTTAAGTCGTTTAGTTTTAAAATCGTGTTCTTGTTTGTTTGACCTTTTTAGAGTTTTTACTGTTTATATGATTCCAACAGAGATATTTAGGCTCAAAAGTTGAAGAGAAGCTGAAAAGCTCAGGAACATCTGATTGAGGGTTCAACAGACTTGGAAAAGTTTGTCAACAGCAATAAATCAAACTAATTTTAGAGTTTGTAATTCTTTAATTCTGAAACAAAGGCACAGTATTTGTGTCTGGTTCTTGTTTATATTACTTCTGCGTGTGTCTGCATGCATGTGTGTGTATGAGCATGATTAGAATGAGTTATTGTTCATTTTAGTTTAAAAGTATAACCAAGAACTGAAAATACAAATTAGCTTCCGGTAAACCTACAAATGAAACAACAGCAGCATTGTTTTAATATTCTAAAAATGTTTCACCTGTCATCCAAAAGGTTTCTTCAGTTCAGTTGCTTTTCTAAAAAACCTTTAGGATCTACACGTCCTGAATGAGGGAGAATCTGCACAAACTGGGTGAAATTATTTATTTGTTCTGCTCTAGTTTAATTAAATCCAAATTCAATGAAAATGACAAAATAAATCAAAAATAACCAAATAAAGAGTTACTGCTAGTATGATTCAGAGGGAGGAAAGCTGATCTAAATAAAAAAGATGGAAACAAATATCCAACATAAAAATATGAACATGTCACGTCTTATTTCTGAGTTAAGACTGCGAGGCTTCTATCTGGGCTCGATAACATCATTTTGCTGGGATTCAGCGCTTCTGTAGAAACATTACGTACTAGTTACGAGCCTATGGGAAAGGATATGGTCGCCATAGTGACAATGACAGATGCCCAAGTCTGTTGTCTCGGATACCGATTCTCTGTCGCCATGAAAACTGCACATCCATCACTGAACCCTTGAAATCAGATCTACTCCTGATTTTCAAGCAACGACACAATGAATTAAAAGCGAAAAATCTGAACAGAATGAATGTGAATCAGTGGAAAATTTCAAAAAAATAAAGCTGAATGGAGGAGGAGTCACATGTAGTCTGCACACCACTGTGCCTCCAGTGTTTCTGTTAAGTAATGAACCTTACATAAGCTGCACTGCTGAACAATTTGACTGATGTCTGAAGGCGATATGACACTACTACTGCCTGGCTAATCACCAGGAGAATACTCCCATTCATTACTGTTCAGAATGAAGTGCCCCACCTGTGTTTTCACAGGACTCTGGAGGCCTGGAGAAAGCCTTCTAAAGTCAGGGAGTGAGGGGGGGAACAGTAGTTCTGCTGCCCAGCCACGCTGCTGCTCACTGGGGCTTTTATCGCCGAGTAATCCCCTACAACAAACAGAATGGCCGGCATGTGCATGCGCAGCTGTCGCAGTCTTAGTGCAAGTGGTGTCATGTTAAATCAGAGGAATGGACTGAGCCCCGGAGCCATCCGCTGCCCTTCCCTTTTCTGGCATCCTACTGGACTCCACACACACAAACACACTCACATACTGGTAACTATGTACATAACCCACTTCCCACTCACATACTTTACAGCACAAAGTATTTTATTTATTTACTGCAAATAATCTATGCTCCATAGTTAGATAGTTTGCATGACATACTCTTTATTTCAATAAGCTGTGCAGGCATCACAAACGAGGAGGCCGCATGGCTTTCTGTGTTTCCCTTCAGTTAATTATAAAAGCACGTGACTGATAACATCCACTTAGTTCCTAATGAAGGTATTTTACTCTCTAAGAAGTGAAAACTGCACACCTGCAGAGGAATTTTAGGTGATCTCTGTAAACATCTGTTTGAGAAGGTGGACGCAGCTTTCAGAGGTTGATTCCTGAAGCAGGAGTCATGTGAAGATGAACTCTGTCGTGTTTCTTCCTGTATCTGATTTTCATCTTGATGCGTTTCTATGCCTCCTTCTCCATCATAATTATTGTCTTCATTTCAAACAATCTCCACCTTCTTCTGTCTTCCTCTCTTTGTGTTCTTCTTTGGTTTTTTTCCTGGCTCCAGTGACCTTCTCTCGTGTCAACGGTGAGCAAATTTAGCGCCTGGTTTCTGGAGCGACAAAATAGTCAGGAGAAAACAAAGCAGAATGTGTGTGTGTGTGTGGGTTTGTATTTCTGACCTCCTGGGGACCCGTTTCCTGACTTTTACTATCTTTCTGGGGTCCGAGGGTTCTTGTGGGGACCGAAGCCTGGTCCCCATGGGGGGGAATCCCCTTTTTAGGGTTAGGGGTTAGGTTTATAGGTATGGTGTGAATAGAGTTTTAGTTAGTCTTAGGGTTAGTTATAGATCAGTAATGGTTAAGGTTAGGAAAAGGGTTTGGGTTAGGTATAAATCTAGTTACTAAAATCAATGGAAGTCAATGGACGGTCCCCATAAGGATACCAAAACACACTTGTGTGTGTGTGTGTGTGGGTTTGTATTTCTGACCTCCTGGGGACCCGTTTCCTGACTTTTACTATCTTTCTGGGGTCCGAGGGTTCTTGTGGGGACCGAAGCCTGGTCCCCATGGGGGGGAATCCCCTTTTTAGGGTTAGGGGTTAGGTTTATAGGTATGGTGTGAATAGAGTTTTAGTTAGTCTTAGGGTTAGTTATAGATCAGTAATGGTTAAGGTTAGGAAAAGGGTTTGGGTTAGGTATAAATCTAGTTACTAAAATCAATGGAAGTCAATGGACGGTCCCCATAAGGATACCAAAACACACTTGTGTGTGTGTGTGTGTGTTTACATGAAGGTGAGAAAGAAAAGATCCTGGCCCCACAGACACAGTTACACACACCAAAACACACAAACAAAGCTTGAAGATGAAGGACGGCGAGAGCGAGCAGACTGTTTTGACTCGTGAACAAAGACTAATCAGAGGAAGTGACAAGATGCAAAAACTACTTCTAAAAAAAATACTGTGATTATCTAGTCGGGCTATAAGAGGATAACGATGGAATGCAGTCAGTTATTCTGGGATGTTGAAATGGAAGCACTGTCGCCATGGAAACATGCAGATCCTCCAGCACTCCCTGGGCTGTGCCACTCTGAAGCTCAGGATGCCGTGTCGCCAGGGGTGTTATGCCCTTCTTCATCTTTACCACCGTGACGCACCGGATGCCACAGACAGCACAGGGTGCCTCCACTGAATTAGATACCAGCATATCAGTGTGACCACGTCAATCACAAAACCTGCTCGGCTTCCATCCGTGTTTCCAACGTGTCATTGACGTATTTTCATTCATCTTCAAGCACCTTATTTAAGGGCTTTAAATGGTTTGAATTCTTGATTATTTACATTAATACTCCATATGAAATGTTTACACAATGGTTTTCATAGCTTCATTAAAAGAAGGTGTGGCTTGATCATACTTGGTGGAATATTTTACAATTCATTACTTTTTGAGTGATCCTGCCAACAAATTCATAAACGGCCACAAAATCTGTTAAATAAGTCAGATCAACTCAACTGGAACTTTAAGAACTTAATGATCTCTTTATTCAATAAATACGGTCCAAATAATGGCAATAAAAAAACAAGAAACTTGTGTTTTTTTACTTTTTCATGTTTGGAACAACAGCAGATGGATAAGGATGTTTTTTTTTTTGTTGGACAAGTAATGTGAAGGTGTCATTAGGATAATTAATATGAATATTTTTCAATCCTTTAACAAGGCAAGTATTTACCAACATGAGGATTAAACATAAAGACATTAAATGACAAATGATAAAGTAAAAAAGAAAGAAAAATAGAGACAGAATCTAAATAAATTACTCTTTGATGTTTGATATGTGGAATAATAGTTCATAAACACTATTTGTAATGCAACATCAGATGGACATTATTATAGTATTTAATCATTTGATGGCAGTAATAATAAAATTGGCACTTACTACCTTTGGCATTTAGATCTACTGCTAGAGGTCAGAAGACTTGGAAAAGAATGTTTTTTCAGGAAAGTACTGTTAAAGAAGTAGAGCTCTTAGAAATACACATTAAATATGATACATTTGGCATTTAGGAAAAAAAAATTGTTGCATTAGCTAGAGAATATGAGTTACTAATAGCTACATTTTACCCAACATTAGGATCTCCTGTTACTGCAGGAGTAATGCTGTAATTCTAATATATATAACACATAACAATCTGAAACTTTAGGAAAGAGCTACTGTCATCGCTGCATGTGTTTAACTGAATTCATG
Organism: Pachypanchax playfairii; assembly: GCA_006937955.1. Lineage (NCBI taxonomy): Eukaryota > Metazoa > Chordata > Actinopteri > Cyprinodontiformes > Aplocheilidae > Pachypanchax > Pachypanchax playfairii. The sequence goes on from SSNP01000003.1 coordinate 279,622, forward strand.
GTTGCACTTAGAGAGGACAATTGAACCGGGGACTTTCCACAGACAGGGATTTACTCTGAGCAACCAGTACCTAAATAACATTGTGGGCTTAAGTAGCTGCAGCGTTTAGCTTCCAGCACCACAGAGGACGAAGCGTCTGCCCTACTTCTCAAGAACAGGACAAAAATAAGTTGAGGATGAGCGAGCGGCAGAGAAGCAGTGAGTAAGCAGAGAAGAGGTGCAGGTGCTGGAGCTCTGTCACGGAGAAGACACACAACAGCTGGCCTGTCATATAATGACTTATTCTTTAGTCAAAACACACACACACACACACTGAACATTAACTGAAGAACAAGTGAACAAAATACACTTTATGTTCAACTTTTTATTCCCAAACAAAACATTTACCATAACAAATAAAAACAACGTACCGAGCTCAAGCAGTGTTTCATCTGAATCTAGAATAACATTTTACCTAAATGTGCACTGATGCTGATAAGACTCCTCTCTTATTTGTGTTTTATAGCTTTTAAAGAGATTAGGTTTCAACACAGTTCCATGCAGACTCTAGTCACGATGGTAGGCATGCTTTAAGTATCTACCAGCCATAATTACTGTGGCAATAACAAAGCTGAAATCTCTCCACCTGCTGGCAAAACGAATAAACACAAGTCAAAAGCAGATGGAAGTTCCAGTCCGAAACCTGTCGCCAAACTGAAACCATCTTCACAGAGAGAACGCTGTGAAAAATATTCTGTTTTTAAAAGATAAGACAATCAAAATAAACAGCACCGAACAGGTCTGGGGATACAATCTTTACACAATGCAGAACTGTCAAAATAAATCCAGAATATATACAGAACATGGCAGTGTAACGCTTCTGAGTCCAGGTACTTTATAATTATTATGTATTAGAATTTACAAGTGCAGTTTTTAAGGTGGTGGTTAACATTAAAACTGCATCATAAATAAATAGAGCACTAAATGTATATTAATTCAATTTTACATATATTTAAATGTAAAAAAAAAAAAAAAAAAAAAAAA
>SSNP01000003.1:280654-347902 GCA_006937955.1 Pachypanchax playfairii
AAAAAAAAAAAAAAAAAAAAAAAAACTTGAATAACTTTGAATGGAGGTGTAACTTTCACTCGTTTAGTGCTCAGAGGTATTGAACAGAACTACATAAGTACTTCAGCTGTGTGTTCTTGTTCAGGTTATTTTGGATTTTTGTAAATACACAAGTCATCTGAACCCGACTCAAGCCACTCGACGCTGAGAGCACATTTCCAAAAGAAATGAGACTTTTACAAACCTGCAGCTGTTCAAATAAAAGATTTTAAAGATTTTCTTGCTGCTCGTCCTTCAGTTTTTTATACATTAATTCAGCTCTGTGTCAAGAAAACATAACCGGGGGGGGTTAAATTATGTAATTACAAAATCACAAGACAAACAAAGTTAAGGAGATTTATAAACCCTGAAACAAAACATAAATAAACCTTCATGAATCTGAACTGTTCCCTTCTTGTGAGCATTAATATAAATAAATATTTCTGCTTTGTCGCTTGTTTTAGTAAAACATACATTTGGTATGACAAACTCTTGTCTAAGGTTTTATCTAACAATACTTTAAAGGCAGTGTGATGCAAAATAAACCAAGCGATCAAGATCGAGCTTCATCAAGTGCTGACTTTTGTACATCCTTCTCCAGATGTTCAGAAAGAATAAGGTGCAGATCTTATATGCATGTATCTATGAATCTGCAGCTGGATGAATGTTTAATCGTTTCTTTTGTTATTTTATCAGTATATTTTGTTTCCTGCCCTACAGTTGACGGATCCATCTGAGAGGCTTTTTAAAGGATGAATATCTTAATCACTTTTTGAATTATCTTTCCACATCCAGGACAAGGAGCCTGAAACTTATGCAGCCTCCTGGCGCATGGAAAGCATGTAAGCAGGTGAGCTGTGCGTCCGTGGATGATGTTTCCATTACGCGGTCGCACTCGACACAGCTTGCAGGGCTCTAACAGCGCTTCGGGACGGACGTCTTCCACTTCCATACCTAAACTTTCCTGACTGTCCCCCTCTAAGAGCTGCTCTTGTTTGTTGTGGAAGCCAGATGGGCGTGGCCCCTTGCCTTTACCCATCTCCACAGTGGACAAGGGTCTGTCAGCAGTGGAGTGGGAGGGCAGGATGACGGGATCAGATACTGTTCTGCTGCAGTCTGGGACGTCGATGCCTGTATCGCTGTCATCTTCTTCATCGTGGGGGGAGAGAGAGCTGCATGCTGGGATATCGGGGACAGATAGGGAGTGAGCGAGTCGAGGGACGTCTTTATACCAGTTTTTTCGGAGAGCCCAGCAGCGAACACAGTACCTCTGGAGTGGTATGTTATACTTCTTGCACTCTGTGCACTGCCATGCATCCTGAGGCACCAAGCAGACACAAAGTTATGTCTCGGAAGTTTTTATCAACAAGAACAAAAAGCTGAAACTTAAAAACTCAGACCTGTGTGGAGATCTCTGTGTCTGTGTCATCACTCAGACACTGGGACTCTTCATCAGGCTCCTCCTCCATCTAAAAAAAAAAAACATGAGATCTCTTGTTGTAAAACACTGTCATGATATTTGTACTTGTTTTAGGTTCCTTCATGGGAAAACTCAAGTTAGTTAACTCAACTTGCAGAAACTGATCATCTTTGGTCCGTATCAAACATGTCTTCAATGAGAAGAGAGAAGCAGCGATGATTAAAACTCGGAAGTTCGTACCTCTCCATCTGCCTTCTCTTCTTTCCCTCCTCCGTAATCATCATCGAGTGAGCCATCCTCTCCTCCACTTCCCTCTTCCAGCGTGGCTTCTTTCATTTCCACGCTCACCTGTTCACTCTCACCCTCCGTCAGGAACCAGAGGTCCTCTGTGGTGTCCGACACGACGGCCGTGTCCTCCTCCTGTGCAAGAGACAGCTGACTCATCAGTCAGATTACCACCCACCATTTGGCTGCACTGTCTGCCAGCTACAATCTGACTCCAAAAAGACTACACGTTGTCACACATGTACCTAAATAGTGTGGATTGTCCAACTGATGGCAGGTCAGTTTAGCAGCAAGACAACAAAAGTCACACTGTTGTGAAGCCGTTTGGCACTGCCTTGACACCACACACCACCCTGACCTGTTTTTAAATCACACACAGGCTCTACAGAAACACCCAGTGTGGGATTTTTGTTTCCAAATTGAACATGTTCTCTGTATAAACCTGTCCATTTTATAAAAGGGTAGAATTATTGTAAAGTCACTTTCTTTTCAACGTTTTGTGATTCTAAGAAATTTCCTGGCGACACATACAGTTTTCTTACTTGGTTTGTGTGTATGTCAGTGGACCCGTTGCTCCTACGGCTGTAGTTATTACGAAGATTACCCAGAAACCACCAGGGTAGCCCCGAGAGGTCCCACTCATCGAGGGTAACATCCAGTTTGGGTCGTTTGCAGGCGGAACGTTGCAGACCTTCGACAGACTCTAATGAGGTGTTTAACTGTTAGGCTGCCACGTTGCGTCTTGTTTAAGTCGAGCATGTTGCAGACCACTAACTTACCATCATCTGGATCCCGAGGTCGCCTCTGGGAGGGGGTTGGCAGAAGAGGCCCGTCACTGTCGGCCATAGCTTCTGCTTTGACCACACCTCCACACGCCTACAGAGAGATGTCAAATAAAGAAAATTAGACCACAGAGCTGTGACTGGACACTTGGAGGACTCACAGCTCCATTACAAGCTGACCCCTGGGTTTGGAGAGGTGGTAGAAGAAAATAACAGGGAGGAGATAAAGATCCACGAGGGACGGAGGTGGAAGGGGGTATAATTCAGGACTGGAGTAGTGAATGTGTTGACAAAACAAAACTAAAGAGAAAGAAAAGCCAGTTTCACAAACAAACTAAAGTCTATTCAAAGAGTGATGTAAATGCAGCTCTTCTGAATTATCTGGATATAATGAATTTATTCAAATTATTCATTTATTTTAACCAAACAGGACTGGGCAGAAAAAATAAGGCATCTAAAACAAAAATGTTTCTTTCTTTAAGTAATAAGAGTGAATGTTTATTGTTGTTAAAGAGAACTACCTGTAAAGGATTGTAACAGGGAATAATTAATAATAATTACAGCTTTAAAAAAAATAAGGAAATAAATGTATTAGAAAAGCCTTTTACAAATCTAATAAAAGATATCTGATTACAAAATTCATTCATCATCTCTTTTGCTGGAGATTAACAAAAATCTCTGATTCATCAAACAAACATCTAGAGTTCTGTTACATTAAGAGGCAAAATACACTCATACAGAAATGGAAAAAAAGAGAATGGATGAAGAGTTTTAGGGTTATTAGGCCTTCGCTGATCAGGAGCTGAGATCCTCCAATTTGAAGCAGAGAAGAGAACTCTGAGACAGACAGAGACAGTGACTCTGCCGCCCCCATCCACTGGGTGGAGCTGGTGGGGCACAAAGGAGTGCTGTGAAAATACCACCAGACCAAACCAAGGATGGGGTTGTACAGAGACGGTGCCACTCTGTACAGATGTACATCAACGAAGACAGCAGCCCTTACCGCTCTCCCTCACTACACACAAACAGAACTCAGTTTACTTGACTTTACATTCACTCAAAGTGAAACACTATTCAAGCCAAGTTAATTATTCCAGTTAGCCTCCAGATCATCAAGCCTTGTCAGTGGTCATTGTGTGTAATGAGGTGAGGAAGGCTGAGGGTCTCTGTTTCTTCTGAGCACCATGCTTCGGCTTTACCTGACCACGATCCTCCACTCCGCCATCTACACATTCACGGCCCACAGAAAGATTCTCTGCAGCGTCTGCATTTCAGATGAGACACAGTAACAGACAAAAACAATCCCCCCTTTTAATTATAGTCGTACAGACCCTCTCATTGAGAGCGGAGTCACTGGGTTTGAAGAACAAGCTGGAAAAATGAGGTTCTTCTAAAGCTACTAAGAAATCCCTGCATCCCCAAGTGATTCTAAAACTACTACTAACAAAATGTGTAGGAGAAAAAAGTACACACAGCATAAATATAGAATATAGTATTTAGATCTAGATCTAAAGATAGATTTAGATCCTGTCGTAAGGCTTAAAGAAACCAGGGAATTTATCAGTAAAGGATTAAATAGAAAAAATGGTTTAAAAAAATTATAAAATATTAAATAAAAATGCTTTATCCAAAATAAATCCACTGCTTGTTCTTTTTTATTTTTTGCCTATGAAAAACAGATGAGATCGTTAAAAAAATGTAGTCACTGTTTAAAGATTTAAATCTAGGAAGAACTTACCAGCACAACCAAGCACAACTAAGTACTTCTTGAGCATTTCATACACTGGGCTGCAAAATAAGAGAAGCTTAAAGTTAAGTTCTGAAGCAGAATGAATACATTTAGACACACATCCCAGCATGAAAGCATGAGACTGCTGTGGGTGCCGGCAAATACCTTGGATTTTTTACAGAGAAGCTCTCGACTTCCAGCAGCTCTCCTAAAGGATCGTCTTGGCAGTGGACTATATGCTGCCTCTGTCTGTCGTACAATTGCTTCCCCATGATGTACTGACCCAAGTAGTGCATCACCTAAAAAAGTTCATGAATAGAACACTCACATTGTGTTGCAAATGGAAAGCTGGACATGATCACATTCAACATTGTTCACTTGACAACAGAGTAGTGTGATGGGCTGCAGGTCAGATGTTGTTGTCACAAATATAATATCATAGAAGTACATAATACAACTGAATCAGTCGGCTCACCTCTTTGAGTGTGAAGACATCCTTCTGTGCTCCAGCTACACGTAGAATCTGCAGTAGAGGGGCTTTCGGTTGTACCTGAGCAGGTAACGAGATCAGATCAAGATTTGAAACTAATAAAAGTTTATTTTAGGTATTAATTATATGAGTAATGTTCCATTATTTTTACCTGATTACCATCTCCAGGTGGTATCGACCTGCATGACGAGCTTGAAGCCGGTGAGTGGGCCAATGAGCTCATAGTAAAATAAATAACTAAATCTGAAATACAACAGTCAACCTTCAGTGGGTAAAGTAATCTACAAACATCGCAACGTCATGATGACACGTAATTTTATTACATAATTGCACTTTATCAAGGAAAAGTTAATATAAATGTGATTACTTACCTAATCTTTCTGAAGAACCATGAAACTAGACAGCCGCTCGGATGATATCGTGGCACATCATTAGTTTCTCTTTAGAGCCCGCAGTTTTCGTCTGGAGGCAGCAGCAGGGCCAACAGACCCGAAGTATCCTTAGATAATTAACTCTGGAACATGACTGCACTGCTGCGGGTATTACCATTTACAAACAGGTTGAACCGCAACATCTCGAAATTATCTAAACAGGTGGCGCATCTGCAATCGTGTGCGCCAAATAACGACAAGCTAGCCGTGGCTAGCTAGGAGGCTACTCGTTGAACAATACCTTCGTAGAGAGAATGGCATTACTTCACAGCTGCCACGTTATTTTACTCGCACTGCTGTCTTAATCAGAAGCTTGCATCTCAGAAAAACTTAAAATAAACAAAATTCTGGGAGTTCGACTCCAGCTAATGCTAAATAAAAAGAAACGGTTAGATGAACTTTAGATTCAAAACGGTTTTTTTGACTCCACAACTTCCGGACACATAGACAGATTGAGGCGCCCTCTATCGTCCAACACTAGTAAGTGCATCTGTTTCTAGTTTGTGGGCAGTAGCGCCACCTCGTTGACCAAAGTGCTGTACAATAGGACAGCATAGAAATAATAAAACAGAATTTAAAGCGTTAAAAATACATAAAATACCTCATTAATAAGAAAATCAGATTAAACCTTGTTAAAAGCCAATAAGAACAGGTGTGTTTTAAAAGACGATTTAAAAGCTTGTGGAGAATCTGATGTGAGGGGGAATAGCAAAAACCTTTTATCCTTTAGTTTTTAAAATATATTTGGGAACATTTAGGAGCATCAGGTCCACTGACCTTAGGTAAAGGTTTACTTAGAGGCTCTGCCAGGTATGGCGGTGCAGTACAGTTAAGAACTTTAAGAATGAGCAGTAACAATTTAAAATCAATCCTAAAACATTGACTTTAATCAATCTGTGATACTCTATGGATGAGTGTTTTGTTGTCTTAGTTTGATTACTATCTGACTCTGAACACTGCATTGTTTACTTCTGTGTGTTCTTTCGTCAGCTGAGTTATGAGGATATCCTCATTCTGTTTCCTGTCCTGGGTTTGGCTCTTTACAACAATGTTTTGAATAATATAAATGTGCTTTCCTGTGTTGATAAAGTCCCAGTTGTTTTACCCAACCCTCAGTATGCATTCCTTAATGAACATCGTCGTGCAGTTGATTTGATTATTTGTTGTTTGATCAATATGATATGAGAACGTGATGTGATGAGCCATACGTTTGTCATTTGGTGGTGTATTTTTATTATCTTAAGAACTGCCCAATGGCATTTAAACAGAGCATTCTGCATTGTTTTGACATCCCAGCTATGTAAACTTAGTTAGAATGCGTGAATAAAGAAACAGAAAACTGGGATTTGATGAGGGGTTTGCACGGTTAATCCAAAAAAGGCGTACAAAGAAACATATTGTGTCTCACATTTGCTGAACTTGGTGCCTTTTCAACCATTTTATACATTCGCTTAAATTGCAGTTAATTTTCCATTACATCTGACTTTCCAGCAGATTTAAAATCTTCACATTTTTCAAACATTTTCTTTGTACATTACTGTTCCACTCAAATTTCTGATGAGTTCCTCAGTACAATTCCCTCCCCTTGCCGATCAGCACCAATCCACCTGATACCTGTGGTTATAGACTGAGTGTGTGTTTCTGTGGGCGTGGGGATTAGAAACAAAACTGGTACGAGCAGCTGAAAGGTGGGCGCAAAATCCAGGTGTGTGCAGCAGATGAAGAGCCCTTCAAGACGACATGGCAGCAAGAATTCTCATCATGATGGTTCTGATCACAGACATCTGTGATGGAGGTAAAATGTTATGGTGACCCAAAAAAAAAATTAAACTAATATTTCAAGAGGAAATGCAATGTGTCAGCTGCTCTCTATAAAATTAATGCATGTGTGTCACCTATTCATCTGGTAGCCTTGTTGGAGAAATCAACAGCGTACAACTTCCTGCAGAAAATAAGAGAAAAACGCGGAATGGAGTGTTTTCCAGGAGGCTGCAGCACGGAGGTCAACGAGGCCGAGGAGCAAATAGATGTGAATGTAAATTATGTAAGTAAACAACAGATTTCACAGAAAAACATTTGACCTTTTAGTCAAGCTGCTTTTGTACTGTAATTTTATCAACCAGAATATATTACTGTTATTATTAAGATTATAGACTATATCCTTAAAAATACAGCACGAAGAAACAAAAGTAACTATTATCTTAATACTTTATTTTGAAATTTAAGAAAGATCCAATTATTCTGACCAAATCAATAGTTTTTACCCTTTAAACTAAATCGGCTCATTTTTTTATTTCGATCACTGAAAATACAAAGGTTCCTTGTCCAAAGGGTTAACGTATGCACTCAGACTAAAACGCTAAATTCCTCTGTGAAGGTTTTTACACAAGTGTAAATGTCAGTAGCTATACAGTGTCAACAGGAGGGTCTTGGTGAAAGAGTGGGCCGTGTTTGGACTGCAGAGCTTCGAGTGAGACTCTATCCACATGAAATTAAGCATCACGAACAAAGACCACATCCAGAAAGTGGACTTCAGAGCTGAGAAACTTGTTCTGTTTAATGGAAGAAGGTGTAACTTAGTCAAGCATGGCAGTGAGACGTTTACTGTGTTCCCGACATTCCAGCCTCACAGAGTCATTAACGGTACTTTGTTACTTAGTGCACCTGCTGCCCCTATCAGATGTACTGTGTGAAAGCCAGCAGGATGCCTGAATGTGTTCAACAAGTGTCCTTGATAGGCTGCTCTTACTGTACATTCATGAATTGGTGTATTACACAACATGTTATGAACACATTTTATAAGTCCTTATTAATGGAACATAAATAAAACATAATGAGTGAGTGATAATGTCCCTTTTTACAGGAGGAGAGTTCCAACTTGCTGTACAATGGAGCTGCTGAAAAGAAAGAAATAACCTCTGTAAGCTGTAATAGCCTGATGTTGAATTGGACATCACAAAAATGTTCATAGATGAAACTCTGCTGGAAAAAATACTATAACATTTTTGTCTTTTGGCAGAAACCTGAGAAACCTGCAAAGGAAACTGTGTTGGATGAAGGATCCGGAATGTGACCAAGAGGGAGAGTAAAAGCCGTTGAGTTTCTCAAAAGATTCCTTGTCTCAAGCTCAAATCGATCAATTCTCAGTGACAAAACCAAAAAATAATTATACAAATAAATTTTTATCACTGTAAACTATATTCATTATGATAGATAAAATTAGCGGAGGGCTGCAGGAGGAAAAAGAAGAATCATTTTTCAAATATATAAGAAAACAATTCAGAAACATGATCATAAAATAAAAAGATATATTTGAATAATTATAAAACAATGTTACAGAAAATCAAAATAGAAAAAGTAGATGTTCAGTTTTGTATTCAAGGAAAATGAACTTAAAACATTATGTTAAATAGTTTTATAATTTATATGTATTAAACTAAATATAAAGATGGTTTTTAAATGAAGTCCAATTAAAAACAATTTATAATTTTTAGATTATTTTAGATTACATTTTAAAATAGATCTAATCTAAATGTTTAGTTAAGTGTAATCTAACCAATGATAGGCATTAAATTAATATTTTAATAAAGGTGTGTTCATTTTTGTTAAATTTGTCTGTTTCTATACATTCTCCGATCGATCATCTGTACTATTTGTGACTCATATAATCATGATTTTTCATTTAATGTCTCTCTTCTCATTCATTTGTTTTGCTCCTGGTAACTATACAACTTGTTTGCCGTGTATAAAATAACTCAAGGGACAAATCAATTCACTCAAGCACAATACTTCACAGCAGCCTGTTGTATTTGATTTTACAGAAGAACCTTCTACAGTAACAAAAAAGTAAATCTTATTTTTGTTATGTTTTTTTCTTTCGGTTGATAAAGTAGCCAAAGCAAATTCAAACAACAAAAAAGATGAATGGTGCCGAGATCTCAATGAACTTTGGAAACAGTATAGTTTTTGTTTTCATGTCACATGCTGATCATGAGCTCACGGTCATTTTTTCTCCACATTCCTCCAGTAAACTAAAACAATAACTTAATAGATATATATTTAACATGGGTTGATGCTTTTGTTTACAGTGTGTGAGCTGTCTTTTATGTAATTTTGTTAAAAAGTATGCGAGTTGGAAAGAATCCACTGCTTATTGATGTCATCTTCAGCTTGAACTGTTTTTCTCAAATTTGTGACAAGAAATAACCAATTTAATAAATACTGTAATCAGTGTCAGATGACCCCCAAATCTTCAAGAATTACTGAAAAGTTTCCATCAAACATTGGCACTGCATTGTTTCATACAAAAAAATCTCCAAAATAATTCTGCATGCAACATCCTATGAATAAATATTTTCTTCACACTTAGGAATAACGACAAGAATTCTAATTTGTTTCTATTTCTTGAAACATGCTCACTGTCTACTTGTTTGCGGTCACTCCCTCGTTTGTGTTTGATGTTTCTAATCTCCGACAGTCGTGAAAGCAGCACAACGACAGCGTTAGCTGACACGAGCTAAACAAGAAACAACAGCAAAGGTTTCCCCTCAAAAAAACCCAAAACGTTGAAAATGTAAGTAGTTTATGTTTCTATCTACTCGCTTCTTTAGATGAACTTTAAAAACCTACTCTTTTGTGTTTCAGTGTTAAACCGTGGTAATTTAAAGCAACGCCCAAAACTTTACACTAGCTTCAACAAGTGCTAACCGAACTTTAGGCTAGCGCTAATTTAGTTGAAGTTTAGCTAGGTTTTCCAACCCAAGCTAACCTAGCTATAGCATGGAAACTTTTTTCCTCGTTGAATAAAAGTCTACAATTTCTTTGACAGCTAAAGGGATATCTATATAGCCGTGTGTGGCCCTCACATACACACACACACACACACACACTCATACGCCAACCTTATTGAACATCCGTAGCTGCGCAAAAAAAGAAAAAGCAAAGTAACAGAGTTCGTTTCTTCCTGGATCGAGGTTTTTAATTTGTTCGGCCCGATAGTATCTGAATTTGATGTGTAAAAATTCAGACGTGATTTGTGAATGTTTGAAACTTGTTTAAAGGTTTGGCTTTAACAGTAACGGATTTAACATCGTGGAACAAGAAATGTGGATGCGGTTTCTGAAGTTGCATTTAGGGTTTGAGAGGAGTTTGTAATCAGAGTTGGTGTATCACGGAAAAAAACTCTAAACTTTAAATCCTCCAGTGACACATTTTCTTTATTCTCATCCTCGCCTCTTGTACAATGCAGATACTTTCGTGTTGTACAGTTCTGATCATTCCAATCAATTTCAAGTCAATATAGACTGAAGTAATTTTACACTAACATGTTGTGTAAACAGAAATGAGTAAACTGTAATGTTTGTTTCTGGTATTTTGGCTGCTATTTTAAACTTTTATCAGCACACAGTTTTGTACTTGTAACGCTTTATTTTCATTGCATCGTCATTGTTGCTGCTGAGGTTGTATTCCCTCCTTATATTAATATTCACACCTTTAGAAAGATCATTTTATTTTCCCCATGTGTTTGTTTATTTATATAATTTAAAATGGCTTCTCCTTCGAGCTGTAACTTTTATTACCTTGGATTAGATTATAATGGGGAACAAAGTCTACTTACTAGTCGATTTAAAGACTGCTGCTAGTCTGCTACACCACAGTAGTGTGTAGATGTTAAATTACTCTGACCTGGTGGTGTTTTTAATCCTTGCTGAAGTTAGCTTTAGCATTAAAAGGTAATGTGCTTTAGTTTAGAATCAAGGAGTTTTCTTATCTTTCAGTCCATGAGTCATGACCCAGTTTTTGTTGATATTACTCAATTAATGTGATTATTAAAACAATCTACAACTGGGTTATTTGTGTTGTATTTGTAAAAATAGTTTAACTTTGATTTCCTTTCAACTGAATTTGGTTTATTTTGAAGTTATGCAGCTAAATGTTTTAAGTGGCAAATACATGTAAAATATCAAGGATAGATAATTCATATATGCCAATGTGTTCCTTGTTTTGAAAGGAGTAATTTTACAATTACAGGAGTCATCTAAGTCGGTTTGGTTTCCACACAGTTTGGGAGTTTTGTTTTAGACAACAGGTACTAGCACCTCTGGTTTCATGTCCTAAAAGAGTAGAAGAAATAGGTAGTGAGAGAATCAGATGTTGATCAGTACTGAGGTTTCCACTGGGCTGTAGATGATACTGTGACACTGCAGTGCTGTCTTAGGTCAAGTGATGGCAGTGAAACACTGTAATGAAAGGCTGCCCAGGCAATACGTCCTTTTTCCAGTTTGACAATATTAAATAATTTTTTTTTATTGGAGGAAAGTAATTGTAAAATAAAAATGTGAACTGTTTGGAAAAAGCTGTGAAAAAGTCAGCCTAAAGGTCTGTAGCTTGAATCGGACATGATGTCTCAACATGTCAGTTATTATCTTTACCCACTTGTTCCTGTTCAATGTCATGGGGCGCTGGTGTCTATTTCCAGCGGTTATTGGGCAAAAGGCGGGGTCACACCTGGACAGGACGCCACCCCAGGGAATGAGAACATGCAAACTCCATGCAGAAAGGTCCTGGTTTTGGACCCAGGACTATCTTGCTGAAAGGCAACAGTGCTACCCACTCCACCACTGTGCAGCTCTAATTCCCATCTAATTTTAATGTTGCAGTTTAAATTGAAAATAGGTGCTTCATACAGAATATTTTTTTCTGTAAGGAAGAAGCATGTTGCCCATCACTGCAGCATCATTGGCCCCCAGATGTGCAACATTTTGAATGGAAATTGAGTAATTTAGCACAGGACAATTTGAATTACGGAATATCATTTTGTATTATTCTCAGGTCTAACGTAGGTCCAGAAGGTTCTGCAGCAGCATCAGGGACCAAGCGTCTGCAGCAGACTCAGGCCCAGGTGGAGGAGGTAAGTTACATTTTGTTTTCAACATCAATAATAAATCGATAAAATATTTGATCATAATCACTGTTTATTTACTATCAGAGGAATATGTTGATGCTTTGCTTTTTCTTTCCAACTTTTTATAAATGCATTCTGAACGACTCTCTCATCTTAACTTTGATTGGTCAGGTTTTAGTTCCCCCATATAGGTAAGACCTAATATTTGTTTCTCAGATTAATTTTTCTGATTAATGTGTTTCCCCGTTTAGATCCCCAACCTGCAACTGTCCCTTCAGTTTAGTGCAGAAACTTTATATAACTCTTGGCAGGCAGCAGCATCATGATTTACCTCTCCAGTTTTAAGATCCTCTATTCATAACAGTGCCAACGAAGATATGAGTTAAACATACTTCCAAATCATAATCCCCCACCCCCCTCTCTCGCCCCTCTCGAGGTTTGCCCCACCTCCGCAGAACTTTAACCTCACACAGAGCGACTGGTTGGTTGTCAGGCGTTTATGTAATCAGCATCTCAGTTCTTATGTAAGGCCTGCATGGGCTTACACCGTGCGCCTCTTTCTGAGGGGAGGGGCATTAGTGAGGTTTGTGGATCAGTGGAACATATGGGTTTTGTGTATTCTGTCACACTGTATGTGCACACATTTATCTGACCTAGGGTGAACTCTGCTTGTGAAATAAAGTCTATATGTTATTTATGTTTCCTAATGAGTTTAATCTGTGATTAGTTATGGTGTTGGGTAACATTGCCGGAAGGTGTTTCACATTTAAAGCTGTTATGTCATCATATTATATGTGCACGTGTACAATCCTGAAACACGTCTCTCTTCTTTGTTAGTTATATAGATAAGAAACATAATACAATATCAAGGTTATAAACATAGCAATTTTTCATACTTGCCCCTTTTTTGCAGGTTGTGGATATTATGCGTGTCAATGTGGACAAAGTGCTTGAGCGAGATCAGAAACTGTCTGAACTGGATGACAGAGCAGACGCGCTGCAGGCTGGAGCATCCCAGTTTGAAACCAGCGCTGCTAAACTGAAAAGAAAGTACTGGTGGAAGAACTGCAAGGTGACTTTACAGTCTAGTCTAAATATCGTTCACTGATCTTAAACAGACCTTAACCTGGTTCTATAAGTAATGAACACAGTTTTGGAATTAATAAAATGCAAAACTGGTTCTTAAGAGTTTTCATGTCTTTATTTCCTGTGGCACTGATTTTCTTTATTCTTTACCCCGTCAGATGTGGGCCATCCTGATAGCTGTCATAGTGATCATTATCATCGCCATTATTAGTAAGTATGAAGACAGTATTAGCATTCTTACATGATTTTGTTCTTATTCTCTTATAACCTTTTAGGTTGCAAATAAAGATGATCAACCATTCAAACATATGTTCAAACTTCGGGTCAGTGTATATACAGAGTTGCTTCTGTAAATTAATAAGAAAATCTCTGAACTTCCTTCACAGTTTGGAGCTGTTCATAAACCAGGAACAGGTTGAAGAGGAGTGGAGGTAAAAAGGAAGACAGAAGTTGGGGCAATGTGCATAGTTCAAGTCTCATTGGATGAAATCAAATGATCACAAAACTCACCTCCAATGGGCTTCATTCCTCATCCTGGACTGCCATGCAGCATGTGTGTGTGTGTGTGTGTGTGTATTTGTTGTGTATCATAGTAAAGTTTTTCCATATTGCAATTTTACTTTGTTATAATAAATTAATACACCAGATTACAGCGTTCAAACTTGCATGCCAAAGAACACATGCATATAAATAAATTAAATATTTAAAGCAAATAATCATGAACATCATGGACACACACACACACACACATTCATTGCTTAAAACTAGAAGTGTATAGTATTGTTATAAACTTTATCAACCTATTATATATCAGTAGCCTCTGATGTTGTGTGCCAAGCCAATAAATGTGCCTTTGTAGATGTTAGATATGCCTGTTTGTACCAGTTTACCAGATTTTAGCACCTGCATTTCGATGTTTCTTCTCATTTTCAAACCATTTAGTTTGTTTTGGGAATAGTTCTAGTTAAGTAGAACTTATTTGTAGATTACATTAAAAACGGAAGCCAATGAGTTCTGACTTTTTTATATACCACCTAATAATTTATTCCAATGTTCACCAGCCCACTTGAGAAGCACTTGCAATGCTATAAAGCTATAAAAGGGCTTTTTTACAACACCAAACAGCCTTGTGACCTGACAGAGGTCAAAGGAACGGCCTCAAATGTTTGAATAGAAAACAAAACTTAAGTGCTAATATAAGGTTTGAGTGAAATTTCTCATTTAGAAGTTCTTTTTGATGCATTAAAGTACTTTTTGCACAGCAGATTAATTAAATATAGACTCATCTGACTGTAAATTTCTCCAGTGGAGACCAGCAGATACAAACATCAGCTGACCATGTTTACCAGTCAGGGAGAGTTGTGCCTTCTGAATACTCTGTCCAAACAAATACCTGTAACACTCTGCTTTCATCTGCTAAACCTAACCTCTAATAGACTCTTCTCTGAAGTCACACTGACATTTAATCCATCAGAGTAATGTGAGATAGTTGTCATGTGTTAACTCAGTTTTAGTATATAATGGTTTTTATTTGCATCTTTTAAAAATAAAACTGTTTGACTGTTGGGAAGATTTTAAGTATTTTTGCAGTGCTGCTCTTGCTACTGCTAAACATTACAGGTGCAGAGAAATTGATGTTGGCTCTTAATATTGTGTTACATGCTGTACCAACACTGGATTTTTATTTTATTTATTTTTTTTGCATATTCTTTTTTTCTTGAATACTTTCGCACAGTGCAGCCAGCCATTTGTCATTGACAAAGCTAAATGCTAACTGGTGTCTTTTTAGTCATGTTTTGGTTTGTAGACATACTTTAGCCTTGAGGGAGACTTGCCAGCCATTAATATGTACAACCCCAATTCCCAAAAAGTTGGGACTTTGTGTAACATGTAAATAAAAAAATGCAATGATTTGCAAATCTCATAACACATATATTCTTCCCACTAAACTTTAATAACATCACATGGTAAAACAGTAATTTTACAATATCTTAGAAAATATGAGCTCATTTTGCAGTTGATGGCAGCAACACATCTCAAAAGGTTGTAACAGGCTGATGTTTACCATTTTATATCATCTGTCTGTAAACATGTTAACATCTGGGATGTGAAGAGACCAGAAACGTCTCATTCTGTTCTGATGCAGGATTCAAGCTGCTCAACAGCTCTGGAGTTTTGTGGCTAGATTTTTCATTCTTTGGTGTTTATAAGATTTGTAAACAACCACATTCTTCTTTTATTCATCATTTACGCAGTGTCCTAATTTTTTGGAATATTGGGTTGTATGTACAGGACACATTTTTGTCACATACAATAGGCTATATAATGAACTGTCATTTTTGTTGAAATTCAAATACGTGAGGCCTTTAAGCCTTATGCCTGTCTACTAGGAATGTATGTGAGGAAAGAAGTCCAATTGTACTTGATGGGCTTAAATAACTTTTTGCTTGAATAAAACGGATACATTTACATTAAAACACCCGTTGTACTTTTTTCAATAGGACAAAATCTTTTACAAGTTGTGTTTGTGGAGATGTTTCCTATCTGGCGGCTGTCTGACAGGCCCATGGTTAGCCCTGCAGCCTCCCAACAAGAACCTTTTAAAGTTCAACAGTGGTCAGCTGACTCCTTTGAACTCAAGATTACCATGGCCTGGATGAGTCTCAGGTATGCAGGTCTCTCCTCTTGCATATATTTTCTCTAGATAAGTGACGAGGGGGGGGGTTATGGGCCTCCATTCCAATTAGACTGGCTACCCCAAAGCTGAGACGATCAAATTAAATCAATACTTTATGATTAATCAAAAAAATTATTAATGCAAGTGTATCATTGACATTGTGTTTTGATAAATTTTAATTTCATTTTGGTTTATGATGAATGGTCTAAAAATTTGTTAAAATTTGACTTTTTAAGTTACAGGCCACCCTTTTCAAATCTGTGTCCCCACTTGCCCCCCCACCCCTGCAACAAAGGTTTTCCAGATGTGCAACTGCATGTTTTACATTGACATTAGGACTTAATGTGTTTCTGATAAACTGCCCCTTTATTTGCCTGCTGATTGCTTGGACAGGCTCCACTCCCCTTACCCCTCCCACATGACCCCAAACAGGACAAAAATCATGGATGGGTGTTTTGGGATTTATTTTATCACCCAGTTTTAGATAAATCGTCATAATTGTATTCTCTATTTTAGAAACATAAATCCTTACAGGTTCAAAAATAAGAGTTAGAAGGGTCTTGCTTGAAGTTGTCAGCTGACTCCCTCAAGATCCACGTGAATAACAGTTGTGACTTCCTTACTGGAGGGGGGTTTGGGAATTATTGATTTCCACTTCTCAGTTTCAATTTTAAAATTCTGATTTATATATAGGTTATTGAGAAGTATGTGCTGCATAAGCGTGACCATGTTATCTGTTCATTCAGTGGCGGAGAGGCGTGGAAGTGGAAGGCGTGAGGTGACTGGATGCTTCAGCAGTCTGCTCCAGCTTGTTGACGCTCTCTTGTGTAACATGGAGATACACGTGAACCGACAGCAAGCACTTCACAGACTCCGGTGGAGGACACGCCTATTTCTCACCCACTGCCCAATCAAACAAAAGATAATAAATTTGTCTGCCCAATCATCATTGTCTGGGCGGAGCTTCTCGTTGCCGGGCTCACGTTGCACATATGTGTCAAGCGCTTCGGAATCGATGACGTTTATGGATGCGTAACTGGGAAATAGCTAAGAAAAATCCTGTATTATTTGCTGGACAACCATTTTTAAGGACCTTCAAATTTTGGATATTAAAGCTAAGACAAACGTGGATCAAATAAAGGTAAATATTTCATCTGGACAAAATTCAGTTGAGATGTTGCTCGTGAGTTAGCTAACTGGATAAGCTAACTAAGCACCTTACCCTCAACATTAACCAGGGAAAACAGTAGATGTAAACAAATAAAATTAGCTCGATGTCTAAAGTTTTACGGTCTCTGTGTACCTTTAGTGATAGTTATTAAGAAAATTAGACGTAGCTGGGGGCAGTGCTTTGTAGTTTGTAATGCTAATAACATGTCTGCAACTGTTGTGCTGGGTTAGCTAGCGACTGATGGTGTGTATTCAGTGTAAGTGTGACACCACAGAGGTGCATCACTATCAAGTGCAATTGTCAGACAGCAGTCAGAAGGTTTCAATTTACTTTACACCAATATATTTGATCATTATGTTCTTCAAAGTCGTGCTAGCAATAATTTATATTTAATCGGACATATCAGTGGTTATAATGATTAACATGTGTGTGTGGGCAGATCAGATGTAAAATTCTGTTTCTTCTCGTTTTTTTTAGTCGTGTTTGAAAGCACGTATTAAGAAGCTGTGTGCAGTAGTTACGGAGATTATTAGGGTCAGTGGGTTTCTTATGGGAGGGACTGGAAAAGCCTGATAATATTGTGGTTGTTTTTGAACGAGTCGAGATCCAGGCTGCATTAGACTAAATCTTTTAGTATATATAAAAAAACTGTTTCCAAATGAATCCGTGTCCCCTTGTTTCTGCCTGTTCCTTTAGCATTTCAAGATTACAGAGGTCATTTAACCCATTTAAATATCCATTTCTTCACAATTTTCCTCCTCAAGAATGAGAGTGTAAGAAAGCCTCTGTAAAGCTGCCAGTCCGTGATGGTTTATTATGTAATAATTGGATTTCATAAGTAAATGTTACTCATCTAAGTATGCACATCCTGCCTTTTTTACTTGTGTGAATTCACAAGTGTTGTGGCATTTCTTGTTTATAAAATCTCAGAAGTGATTGTTATAATTGTTAGACGGGAGTTATTCTGATTGGTTTTCTTTTTTAGTTCTACAAAAAAGATTTTAAAGGAGTGAAAGCTTTCAAAACAAACATTTTAATGACTTCAGACTTTCACTGCATTCTCTAACACTTGCAGTGGATCTTAGTGTCTTTGCTATATAATGATTTTACCACATGCATTTAGCTGTTCACATAAATTCTGGTGTAATTTTCTTTTCTTTGTTGCTTTGCTTGTCACGTAACAAATATTATATTTTTGCCGTACCACTCACCCTTAATTTGACACCTTAACATATAAATGATGATTGCTGGGATATACAGTCGCATCCTGACTTTGTGAAAGCTGCAATATTTGAATTAAAGCAGTTTCAGAAAGATTAATGTTGTCTTTGGTGAGTTTGAATTGTAAAGTACCAACATGTGTTTCTGTTATCATGTCTAGTGTGTTTAGATTCATCAGATTTGTTTTGTGTATCAGGAAACACATTTCTATAAAGTAAAACTCACTAAACAGAAGCAGCTGTGGTTCACGTGAAAGAGCTGTAAGGTTGGCAACTTGATCCCCAGCATCACCACATGCTTATGAGTCTTTGAGCAAGGCACTTAAACTAAATGAATGTTGCTTTGAATCTCGTTCACTTGTGAGCGTGTTTGTGAACTGCCTAATGATAAAAAAGTTGTAAAGTATTTTGGAAAACCTAAGATTGAAAGACATCAAGAAAGTGCAGAGTATTTTTTGAGCTCTAACCTTCAAAATGACAATAAAAACTACTTATCTTTAAAAACCTCCATAAAACTGAATGGGTGGAGATGGAGGACTACTTACTAGCTGCTTCCCCCTTTAGTTATTTTAACACAGTAATACAATGAAAGTTAGACCTCATAACATACCGTATATGTCATTTTAAACATGTCACTTAACATGTACAGCAGACGTGAGCTAACAGGCTCTGCTGTACAGGGGATCTGGACAGTTACTATAACCTAATTTTTATCTGAAGTGTTTGAGCTTATGCTAGAGCACAGATCTTCTCACTATCTGATTAAATAGTATTTTTATCTTATCCCCACAAAAATGTGTAAATACTAGTTGGTAAGAGATATTGCACTTTAAATTGCAGTTGATTTTTGGTGATGGCGTAGAAGCGGTGCACATACAGTTTCATACAGAATCTAATAGGAACCTGGCAGAAGTGGTTAATCAGTCTGTAATTGATGCCAATTAGCTTTCTGTACTTCATGCATATTAGAAGGGGATCCGTGACGTTACTCAGGATGCTAGTTGCTTTGATTTGCAGATGTTTTTGAGTCAGTTACCCCAGCAGTCTTAACTGAGGTCTTGATTGCGCTCCTCAAACCCTTTCTGGTTGAAGTGTTGAACCCTCAGGAAGTGTCACGTGTGTTCCACTGAAGAAGATCAAGACTGTTTGATCTCAAAGGAGGTGCAATCTGAGGGTAGCTGTGCTCAGACCAGAATCTCAATTAGACAACCCACATCAAAAAGGAAAGCTGTTGTTGAATGTTGAGCTGAGATACAAGTTAACCAGGTGATGGGAGGTCACTGTGTTTCGGGGGCCCTCGAGAGATAACAGACAGGAAGGCAGCAGCCAGGAGCCCTATAATGATCAGTACAGCCTGTTATCAAGCATAAAACACCATTTTTATGACTTTTGGGGAAAATAATCAGCTTCTGACAGGAACATAACTTTCTATTTTCTTTTGGCCCAGGGACTCTGCAGCTTATGCATGAAGTAGAATGAGCTACTGATTTAAAAAACAACATCCTCTTTCAACCCCCAATTCAGCCTAGTATAAAGAACATATCCAATATTAAACTGATAAGCACAAAATCTACATATGATTTTAGCTGAAAGGCCTCATCATATTAAACTTAAGCTTGTCATCCAACATGAGGAATTAACATCATTCCCAATGCTTCTCACTGAATGGCTTCTGTATGGGACCTGGAACACATCATTACAGAGTCCCAGCACAACGATCTGCCAGATGATGTGTGTAGAAGCAACATAATGTTTTGGTAAAACTGTGACTCTGTATGAACATTGATGTTTTGGACTACTTCAACTAATGACAGGTAATACAGGTAACTAGTAACTTATGGCTCTTTGTATGACTCCTACAGGTCTGAATGACATGTGTTTGTAATATCAACCAAATAACTGAGCAGTGACTGAATAGTTTCATTTGTATCTGATCTATAAATTCATTAGTGTTGCATTTCTCAGATGTAAACACGTCATTTGTGCATTAAATATACTGTATTATAAAGAGACTACAGCTTGCACCTGTAGCTCGTACTGAACAGGGTTTCAGTGTACAACTTGCTCAGGGCTTTTATGTGCTGTGAAATGAAGCCAGAGTGTGAATATAGTATATTATACAACCTACTGTCATAGTATTGATGTTTTATTTGTGGTTTGTAGTGACCGTCAAAGTGCAGCCTGGTCTTGGCAGTTCTGATGGATGAAACAAGCTCGTGTTATTAAGCGTGGATGATGTGAGTCAGACAGCAGTGAGTCAATGTTCACACACAAACTGTAGTATTAGATAAGAGGGCAGATTGTGTTTGTGCACATCTATATAATTAAAAACACCATCTTATTGCTCAGAACATTTTCTTAGTATTTTCGTAAAAAAGACAAGTTTGAACATTTTACTTGAACTTTTAAAACATCACATGGAACAAGTTTAAAGATTGAAGTGTTTGAGGTAGAGCCTTAAAACCCAGGTGTAGATGAGGACAAATCTGGAAGAGAAATTTAGTCATTCATGCTGCTGATTCCACATGAAGAAAGTTTGGACGTCTATTCATTAACAGTCAAATGGATTTGTTGAACACATGAGCCTGTTACTGTGTCTGAAACAGTTTGTACCTGTGAGGTAATTCCCACGTGTCATCAGTACATTCAGATAAATGGGAGGCTGTACGTGTGGGCATAAAAGCAGGTTTCTATAGATTGTATTTTGGGAAGCAAATGTCCTAAAAAATTGTTATGACTGACAACAGCTGTTTTTGTGTTCTCCCATCTTGCAGTTCTCCAGACAGACTCATATGTCCAAGATTCAGAACCAACTGGATGAATGTTCGATTATCATCCCCACATGGAACCTGTTCCCTCTCGTCAGCATATAAAGACCCTTAAGTTTGACTGGAGAAAATGCTTTTAATGTGTGACCAAAGTGCAGGAGTGTCAAGAGGTGATGGAGGTCCCGATGGGGAGGAGCCTGCGTTACTATCATCCATAGCTGCAGGGGGAGGGGCTTCAGGGCTTCAGGATGGACGGGCACAGAATGAAGGCCTCAGCGGAGGGGGGAGAGGAGCTTCTAGAGAAGTGGGGCTGGAGGATGAGGAGATGACCAATCAAAACCCAGAGAGTGTGGCAGGATCATCCTCTCCATTTACCAGAAGGTACTGACTTGCTTTCATTGTGTTTGGACTTTTTTGGTTTCACATCCAACTCTCCAAATCCATCTGAACAGATTTCTTTACATCATCATCATCAGTTTGCAACATTGTGCTCAAATTTTAAGTAACATTTTATTTAGGAGAAAAAACAAAGTCAGTGCGCGGGTGATGTTGCCAAAAAGTCAAAATTGAAAGAGAGCATTCAGTCAATAAAATGTAATCATTATCAAATCCTACAAGTTTTAACTGTATCAGTAACCCTTTGAAGGAAATGATGCTTGCAGTTTTGTTCTTACTTAACTTTGTCCAGCAGGATTCTCAGGACTGTCTTTGTTAATTTGATGAAAATCGTTACCGGAGTGAAACACATCAGGGCCGAGACAGTAAGACTCCGGTTTTACTAAAAGCAACGGATTAATCAGTAAAGTTCTTAAAAAGAGTCAGTTGGGGTGGTTTGGACATCTGGTGAGGATGGGTTTTGGACACCAGGAGGAAACCTGAGAGCAGACCCAGTACTCGCTGGAAAAATTCTGAATCTCTCAGCTGGACTGAGAACGCCTCAGACTTCCTCCAGATGAGGTGGAGGGAGACGGGGAAGTTTGGGGATCTTTTTTTAAGCTGAATAAGTGGCAGAAGATGGATGGATGGATGGACGGAGGGACATTGATGAAGTGTCAGTTAGAAAAATAGTTGTTGTTTTTTTCTCAGTGAGCATGCAGATAGTGGCAGAGGGCAGGGCAACCGAGACGTGATGAACACAGTGGCTGAGATGAAGAAGAGACTCCCGTCAGATAAACGCAGCCGCAGCAAAGCCAGCACTGTGGAGGCCTTGAACTACGCGCTCAACTGTGTCAAGCAAGTTCAAGGTAACTCGAGTAACCACACAAGTGTAAACACAGACCCCCCCCCCAAAAGAAAAAGAGTAATCTTTTTTTAACTGCTTTTGTAATGTTATAATCTCCAGCTAACAGCGAATACTACAAGCTGCTCATGCAAAATGGGCAGGATCAGAGGAGCGATGCCACTGTGTGTACACTGGAAGAGCTGGAGAGAGTCACCTCTGAACACAACCTTAAAAATACGGTAAGCACACACACATTTTCATGCAGAGGCATGAATCCATTTTTTGTCACTTTTCTATCTTATTTTTTGCTTGCAGCAACCACATTTACAAAGAACAATTGCCCACTGAGCAATTTTTAGGTTTGATATAAATTCAGTGTTTTATTTCTGGTTCACGCCTCCACTGCAAATATATCTACTCCTGTTGTGTGTGTGTGTGCGCGTGTGTGTGTGACTTGGCTTGCCTGCTTGTGTGCGCATTTTCCTACATATGCGCACACACGTCTCTCCGTATCTGTGTGTAGGATTCCTTCGTGATGGTTTTCTCGCTGTCGAGCGGTCGGGTGCTGTACGCCTCGGAGCAGGCTCACTGCTTGCTGTGCTGCAAGAGAAAGTATCTAGAATCTGCAAAGTTTGTTGAGCTGCTCTTCCACCAAGACGTCAACGTCTTCTACTCGCACACAGCGCAGCCACATCTACCACCATGGAGCAACTCACACTCAGGTACCACAAGAAACCTTTATGAACCTGACTGATCACTCTGACGTCCAGACAGTCTGATCGCTCGTGAACCAGCTAACTTTTATTTTTTAGATATGGTGATCAGCCAATCAAATTTTTGGTTTTAAGTAATCAGGAGGATTTTAAAACACGCATACAGAAAGAAAAGGTTCAGTTTAATTGCAAAGCACTTTAAAACATTTAATGACACGAACTGTTAAATCAGCTTGAGGTGCATCATCCATTATCATTATGAAAAAAGGTTTCAAACACACAACCGCAGCTGGAGGAAGAAGTCTGTTTCATCTAGGCAACTAGTAAAACCCTGGAAGATGACTGAGTAAAACCTTCGACCCTTCCTCACATGACCTAATCCTATTAAGAGCTTGAGTCCTTCTTAAATGTGATGTTTACTGGGAGGAAAGACAAACACGGTAAATCTTTTTCCAGCAGCATTTTAGAGGCTGTTAGTTTGACTAAAGAGCAGGTGTTTAAGTGACATACATCTGGAGAACAGCTTTGTGCAAACACTTAGAACAATTAAAGCTAAAATTCCTTTCAAATAATTAAATTGTCCAAGTAGTGATTCCCTTAAAGTGACGGTTCAGATACTTTGAATGGAGGTTATGAACAAGTAATAGCTCAGTAGATGTAGTTAGCTCCTTGAATTACCTCAGTTTGGTGAAATGGAGATTAGTTCTGACTGGATTGATGAGCTAACAGTTTCAGAAATTGGGGCCAAGACAAAACAGATTTCTTCCACCTTAATACAATAAACTCACAAATTCAAAGCAGTTCATACTTATACTAATTAGAAACTTTTGCATTTTGAGGAAATTTGCAAAGTATTCTTTGGGTATTTGCATTGGAAAATAGCAGCAGAGCTAGATGTAGCACCGTTCAGCCTGTTACACATTTCTGCTGAAACAACAGTAAAATATATAATGTTGTATTTGTTTGTTTTATTTTCTTTTTAATTGCATTTACATGAACTGGTGTGAAATCTTTACAATTGAAGTTGGTTTAAGAGGTTTCAGTTCACTTCGGTTTTGGCGTCTCAAACTATTTGCTCCATAATCTATTTGGAATTATCTCTGTTTATTAATAATGAGACTGTTTAAAGATAGTCATTGTTCATAATCTTTCCATAGAACCTCACTTTGAATAGTCTGAAGTATTTCTATAATTCTCCATTTTTTTTATTACCCAGAAAATAAAAAATACCAACAAATTGCACAACAGCATTTGTATAACATGGGATTTGTGTTAGTTAACCTTTTCTATAGCATTGTGCCTCCCAGGTGATTATTTTAATGCTCCTAACTGAAAACCATAAGCAGATTATTTAACTCTGTCTTTTTTGTCTCTGCAGCTGGAGTTCTGTTTGACAGCGCACAAGTCAAGTCCTTCTTCTGCAGAATAAGGTCATTATCTTACAAGATCTGCTACAAGTTCCCCACAGCTGTCAGTCTGTAGATGTCAATAAACCTGCTGTTCAAAGCAGCTTGTAGTTTTCCACAATTTCATCAAGCTTTAAGGAGATATATGTACAGATTAATTTGTATTTAACTCTGTTGTTATTTAGCAGATTAAGAACAAAAAACTGCAGCTTGAATTATACGTAAACCATCTTAAAAGCAACCAGTTACCCAGTGATCTCATCCCGCATTCCTCGAAAGCAACAGGGTGTCCTGTTCATGTTCTGGTACCAGAGGTCCAAGAACACTTTTAGCTGTTTAATCACTCACTGAAATGATTAAAGCTAATTTGGTTTTAAAATCAAGTTTTATTTATTAAAAGGTGGGTGGATAAGGCTGATTGGTTTATATGGCTCAAAGAATTGGTGAAATTTCACTTCTAATTACATCATTTAAAAACAACTGTTTGTGCTTCAGGTGCAGCAAAGATCGTGACGGTGAGATGCGTTACAATCCGTTTCGGATCACGCCGTACCTGCTGAAGGTGCAGGGAACAGGAAGTGGGGAGGAGGAGGAGCCGTGCTGTCTGGCTCTGGCTGAACGCATCATCTCTGGATATGAGGGTACAACGATCATCACCCCAAACTGCACACAACACCACTCACATAAAATAATGATTACTAATATCATGCGTTTGCTTATTGTGAACAAATCCTTTTAAAGACGTGTATGTTTTCCTTATTTTTCTATAATGTCTCGTCGCAGCACCTCGGATCCCCATGGACAAGCGTATCTTCACCACAACTCATTCCCCCGGCTGTATATTCCTGGAAGTTGATGACAGGTCAAGACACACGCCAACACATCTGCAGAAAATGATTATCTTAGATAAAACATGACAGTGAGATGACTCATGCTAATGTGATGATGGTGGTTACCCACAGGGCCGTGCCTTTGCTGGGATACCTCCCTCAGGACCTGATTGGCACATCACTGTTGACCTGCATCCACCCAGAGGACCGGCCCCTCATGCTGTCTATGCACCGGAAGGGTGAGCATCAGTTGGGGGAGTTTCTTTTTCATAAAAAAAATGGTTCACAGCAGAATTTTTTTCAGCCTTCTAGCTCCTTTTAGAAACAGTGTTGTCATTTATTTATCAGTTGTTTAAAACTAATTTGAAACAATCAATTTAACAGGATTTTACATGTTGTTTACTGTGTTTTTTAATCTTTAATCTTTTCTGCCTTACGCAGTGTTAAAGTACGCAGGCCAGCCTCCCTTTGAGCACTCTCCGGTGCGTCTACGCTGTCAGAACGGAGACTACGTCACCTTGGACACCAGCTGGTCCAGTTTTATTAACCCCTGGAGTCGAAAGGTGGCTTTTATCATCGGCCGACACAAAGTCAGAACGTACGTATCACTACTTAAAGACAAAAACATATGTAGGATATATCTCATTTCATTAGCTTATCAGAAAATAAGGATGCTTTTGTTTGTAGGAGTCCTCTGAATGAGGATGTGTTTGCTGCTCGAATGAAGGAGGACGTTCCAGTCTCTCATGAGGAAATCAAAGATCTTCAAGCAAAAATCTACAAGCTTTTCCTCCAGGTAATTATTTAAAAAAAAAACGATTCAAATATTTTTACCAAAACAGTTATACAACAAACATTTTTCTTGATTTTGATGGTTTTTCTGCTGTGTGTGTTTTTGCTACATTCAACTCGTGTCCGTAGCCGGTCCACAACAACGGCTCCAGCGGTTATGGTAGTTTGGGGAGTAATGGCTCTCACGAGCACTACATTAGCTTTGCGTCTTCAAGCGACAGCAATGGCAACCTGTGGGAGGACTCGCACCGGGAGCCGGTGAGACGTTGCAGCGTGTGCATTGTTTAACAGGCTGCAGAGGTTCCTGTTCCTGAGACGTTGTGTGTTCTGTGTGTTGTTGAATACAGATGACCTTGCAGCAGATCTGTGCCGACGTGAACCGAGCCAAGACTTGGGGGCGACAGGCATGTCTGAATTCCAGCCAGAACAACGCTCCTCTTGGCAAATCTGCTGCAGGTGAAGTCATCTCAAAGACGCCACATGCAAAACAGACTGTGATAAACATGTTGGCAGAATGAATACAGACTGAAATGGGTCTTTCTTTTTGCAGTACCTCACCTTCCCTCCAACCCTGAGACCAGAGCCAACGATCAAAGCAGGAAACAAACACACATTCCCTCCTATCAGCAAATCAACTGTGTTGACAATATCATAAGGTGTGTGGAGGCAGCGATTTTACTCTACTGGTCCTCTCTGTTGTTCACTACTTTGTATATGACATTTTTGGGTCATTTTATGTTCCAGATATTTGGAAAGCTGTGCAGGTCAAGTCCTAAAGCGGAAGAACAAGTCTCACTCCTTAGCAACCTCTTCTTCTTCATCTTCTACTTCAGAAGAAGACAAGCCCCCTGGAGCTGCTGGTGCAGCTCAGACCACCTCAGACGGTAAGAACATGCCGAGCACACGTCTCAGAACTTTAGTCAGCACCAGGTTTTAACTCATTTCCACCTCACTTTCCAGTGGTTGTGTTGAACAGTGAGGTGTCAGTGGGCCCTACAGCTGCAGCAGTTGTCGGGGCACC
This sequence comes from Pachypanchax playfairii, assembly GCA_006937955.1. Classification (NCBI taxonomy): domain Eukaryota; kingdom Metazoa; phylum Chordata; class Actinopteri; order Cyprinodontiformes; family Aplocheilidae; genus Pachypanchax; species Pachypanchax playfairii. The sequence goes on from SSNP01000003.1 coordinate 307,620, forward strand.
TCTGACTGACATCACCATGTCCTCAAAGGCCATGAGTGTTGTCTCGGTCACTAGCCAGTGTTCGTACAGCAGCACCATCGTCCATGTGCCTCAACCCGAGTCAGGTACTTGCATCAGTGAATCGGCTCATGGAAGCTGCTGAGAGGATCTTTTACAGTTCTTCATAAATTTCACATTTATTTGAATGTAAAGTTGTGAAATGTGTTAAAATGTGACCTTTTCTTTGTCAGTATAATACAGCTTGTGTGTGTTCGGCAAAGTTTTCTTCTCACTGTCTACTTTTTCCTGTTTTTCTTGACAGAGGCCACGGTACCTGAAGATGCCCTGATGGGCAGTGAACCGGCTGATGCTGCTGTGACTCCTGTGCGCCCCGCCACAGAGGAGAGAAGGCTTGTAGGTCTCACCAAGGAGGTGCTGTCAGCTCACACACAGAAAGAGGAACAGGAGTATGTGGATCGATTCCGCCATCGCATTCTTCACAGTCCTTACAGCTCCTATCTTCAGCAAGAAAACGGCTCAATGGCTCCCTCCCAGCACCCAGGTCTTTGGTCCAAATTAGGCAGAAATGCAACTTTTTACAGTAAATATCTCTCTAAACGGACTCTTTAAAATGTGACTTATTTGTTGGTTTGTTTCTGCTCCATTGCAGGAGACTGCGTACGTCCGCTGAGTGCTGGAGGTTGGAATCGCTCTCGAAGGGGAAAGCCCAGACACAAGCGACCCAAACCCCAGGGATCCTCAGACAGCTATGCTTCCCCAATCGGCCTGCCTTGTCATGTTCCAGACTCATCCTGGCCCTCCTCAGAGTCCTCGCAGCCCCACATGGCAGAGTCTCACAGTCAAACATCGCCACTCCAGGTGCCATTCTTCCCTGGCATAGAGCAACTGAGCAGACCACAGCAGCCCCTTGCAGCAGCTCCTACAACGCTGCAACCCCCTGACCAGCTCAGCCACAACTTTAGCCTCATGCAGTCGGGTCAGAGCCAGCCATGCATGCAACCAGTCCAAATAGAGCCCCTGCAGAATGTCCAGAACTTTTACAACTTGCACCCAATGACTTCAGCGCAGAGCTTTAACCCTTACATGGCTCCTGTCATGGCCGTCATCCTGCCCAACTATCCCACTCTCACTCCAGGCTTTCCGTCCATGTACCTGCCATCTGTTTCCTGTGCAGTACCACCAGCACCCAACATTATGACAGGCTTCGCACCTGGCAGTGCCTCGTTTGTTCAGCCTCAGTTCCAAACCCAACTTGGCTCTCACGCTCAGACCTCACCCGGCCTCCTTTCCTCACAGAGAGCCAGTTCTGTTGGGGAGGATGAAGAAGCAGCTGAGCCTCGGGCTTTATTCTCCAGCTCTCGCTCCAGTTCACCGTTACAGCTCAACCTGCTACAGGAAGAACTTCCCAAACTGAGTGAGGGGCAGAGCAGCACCGGGCACCACGCTGAAAGCCTCCATGAACAACATGCCAGTGAGGTATTTACCTGCACTGATGTCACACACATTAATGGCAGGTTTCAGTTTTAACCTGTAGATCTTTGCTTCGTTCAGGTTGAAGCCCCCTGTGAGACAGGTAACCTTGACGCTCAGTCAACATCCAGTGAGCTGCTTGACCTGCTGCTGCAGGAGGACGCCAGGTCAGGAACTGGTTCCAATGCTTCTGGATCTGGATCAGGAGATTCTGGAGGTTCTCTGGGATCTGGCTCCGGCTCCAATGGAACTTCGACTTCACTGACTGGTAAGTGAGGAAACATCCACCCATCACATTTAAACCATTGTATACAGTCTGTTCCAGAGTGATAGAGTTTCAGTTAATGACAGAATAAAATAAATGCAGACGTCTCTGTCTGGATTTCAGGCAGCAGCAACAGCAGCAAGTACTTCGCCAGCAACGATTCATCAGACATATCGAGAAAAGCTCGGAAGAGCCAGGCGGCGCCAGCGGAGCACCAACATGGTTTTGACACTCAAGTGGAAAACTCGCTGTGGAGCATGATCCAGCAAACACCTGATCATGTGATGATGACATACCAGATACACCCCAGGTACATGACAGGATCTTCTCCCACAGGAAGGAGAAGCTAAACGGAGCTCTGAAACGCCCCCGTTAGAAAGTAGTACCAGAAATAAAAAGACCCATTGTCCATGATTTATATTTAGATATGATCGCAGATACAATCTACTGTTTACTGGAACCATGAAAGTCAAAGTATGATTGATGGATTACTGCAAAACTCTTTGTCTTGATGTCTCCCTCTCAGGGACCAGAGTGAGGTGCTGGCAGAAGACCGAGAGAAGCTCCGAGTGCTTCAGCCCCTCCAGCCCTGGTTCACCCAGGAGCAGAGAGAGGAGCTGGCTCAGGTCCATCCTTGGATCAAGCAGCACACCATTCCACAGGAAATAGACACACAGGTAACACAGGAAACCTAAAATACTCTGAATTCTTTGTGCTCTCACGGGGACGCACAGCATGTTGAACACAGTTGTTTGTCTCACAGGGTTGCATGAGCTGCAGTTCAGGAGCAGCGGTGACCCGCTCCCCTAAGCCACATGTCTCAGATAGTTCATCAGCGGTGGAGAGCCATCAGCAGGACTCTATTGGACCTGTCTCTGACACTTAAGACTGCTCACACACTTGGTGAGAAACCTCAGCCACACCTGCCATGGTTCTGCCAGTCTGGAGAAGGTGGATATTTGAGACTAAACTCAGCCGAAGCAGTGGAGGAGGGACAAGACCTACATGTTACTGGCATTTCTTTTTAGTTTAATGTGACAGAACCATTCATATTTACCTCTCTTCTTCTTGTGTTAATAAAGCCTCCTGAGGAGGTTGGTGTCACACCACCAGACTCCCCAGATCCTTTGGCTCTACGAGCCACAGGTGCTCAAACAGGATCTTTCCGTCGCCGCCCCTGCGTACGAACACTGTGTAAACATCTTCACCACCTGTGTAGCACGCGCGTGACTGGTTGAGAGGATAAAGGCGGTGCTGGCCCAGTTTAAGTATCAGAACACATTAGACTCCTCTCCGGTGACACGGAGCATACGTTGTAAATTATATGCACATCAAGTCCTTCAGGTGATGACAGGTGTGACGTAACGCGACAAACACCTTTTTTCTGCTCTGGATTGTTTATAAGGTTCAAGTAAAATCTGGTAAGTTGTTATCGGAGTGTACGGTGCTCCTGTTCCTGGTTCCCTCTTGTGCAGAACATCTTTAGCCCTTTGATAAAAATCCTCCAGTTTCCCGCTTGGTGGTCGCCACGCTTTGACTTGTATGTAGCCTTGTTGTGTGCAGATGCAGCAGAGCCCCAAATCTCCATCGATTTTGTTTTTATGTACTAAATAAACGCCCTTCGAAGACCCAGTAGCTCTTTGTGTGTGTGAGTGTGTGTGTTAGAGAGAAATGAGGAGAAACTTATTGTCATTCTGTGAATGTTGTCACTCTTCTTCTTGTTCTGGAGTCAGATTGTAGGTGCGCTTGTGAGTGTGAATGAGTGCACAGTCTCCCTCCTTCTCTACACTCGTCTGACGGTGCAAGACGGACCACGTTTTTATAATTTTTAGATCAAAGGTATATTACTGTACTGTGTATTTTATAGAACATGTACATGAGACAAATTACGAAATGTATTACAAAGCCATTTGTCTTGAATTCAGGGACTGTTTGTGAGAAAGAAATGAATAAATGACCTATGACCTACGAAGCGTGCGANGGGGGGGGGGGGTTCTGTCAAGGACAGCACACAAACCAAATTTTGAATCTTGCATGTAACTTTTTTTTTATAAACCAAACATCCATTCTTACATTTATTATCTTTTTATTTATTGGCTGTAAAGTGCAGCATCAACATGGTTACACAAAATTGAAGGAAGCTTAAACCCACAGTGTGTTTCACACACAGTGGAGAAAGATTTGATATTAGCTGATGTTTGCCCACTAGGGGGCGCACATGATCAGTGGCACGCGTGAACAGAAACATTCTACACTAACATTAAAATGTAATACATAACCAGGTAGAAATATTTAATAAAAACACACAAGGTCAATAGACATTTACTGGATAAACCTGTATCATCTTTTAACCGTTTGTAACAGGAAGTGGTAACAGCAAAGTCACGTTTAAACGAATGATCCGATAATCAAAAATCAATATTAAGGCTGTTGTATGAGAGTGTTTTAAAATTATGAATTCAGGAATGTTAATGAGTTAAAAAACACCAAAGTTTACTCCTCTGGGAGGAAGAAAAACTTTCACAATCCCAATTTTGCAGAGGAGGAGGGATGATTCATCTCAACTCCTTGATTTTTCACATTAGATCTACCTTTGTGTTCAGCTATGTGAAGAATGTTGTTCTTATAGGATCAGATCTAGAACCAAACCCTCAATCCCTCGTGATTTTACTGAGACGGTGTAAGGACGGCCTTTTAGTGAAGATTTGCATTAAATTTTTGGTATTTACACATGACGGAGTTATTTATGATCTGATGTTCATGTTTCATATTGTACAGAACAAAGATAAAACTAGAGGAAGGATTCAAGCTGTAATAAGAGGCAGCTCATATTCATCTGATCACTAAGGAGTAAAGACACTCAGCTGTACGGAGTGTTCGTGGCAGTCGAGACCGATCGCTGTCTGGATAAAGAAGCAGGTGTCCCTAATGTAAACCAACATCATGTCTCTCCGAAACCTCAGCATGTTTTTTTCCACACTTGTGCTTCTTTGGTTTCCTCTCTTACAGAAGGTAGCGCGGACGTCTTTGGTTTGGAATGCGGCCTCTGGACCAGCCAGTGACTCAGATTTCTCATTTTTCCTCTTACTTGGAAAACTTCTGCATCTCTGAAAAGGATAAACAAAGTCTGAGGAACAGGAAAGAAAAAAAAAGACACAAGACAAATCATGATAGTTGACGTTTACATGAATACACGCACCCTTGTCGAGATCAATGAGCTTGGGCTGTGCCCTGGCGTTTTCTTTCAGCAGGTTGTTCTTATAGTCTAAACAGACGAGAGAAGTGCAGTCATCCTCCCTCCAAATATTTCAACTTGTCGAGAAAATCAAACAAGAACTCTCATATTTCAAACTCACCAAGTCTTTTCTCCGTCCGACTGCAAGCATTCACCTCAGTAACGTCGATCTCCTCCAAGCTGCTGCGACTTCTGTAGGACCTGCTCAGAGACAGAGGAGTTGTTTATCAGCAGGTAAACTAGAATTTATCGGTTACAAATACTGACTGAAAACGAACCATTGATTATATATTTAAATTATAACAATTACTGGTGAAAGGGGGCCCCAAGGAATTTTTTGCTTTGGGCCCTAACGGACCCTAGAATCACCTCTGCTCAGAGGCAAACATCAAACCGCAGGTGTGCAGACAACAAGACAATAATCACACATGTGTTTACGTCCCATTTCAACTGACCTCACAGACGCTTCGGGATGCAAATCTGAAAACACAAGAGAACTGATGAGATTGAGTGAAACCAAGAGAACCAGGCTGAGACTCTGCAGTCCAGACCTTTGGCTCGGCGCCGTCGCGTGATGAGGATGATGATGAGTATAATGAAGGCCAGGAGCAAGAGGGAGGTGAGGACGTAGCCCAGCGGCAGGAGAAAGTAATGCCTTTGATCGGGCAGGATGACGGTGATGAGTCGAGGTGACTCAACCTTTGTGGTGTCTGAGTGGTAAAAAATAAAATAAAATAAATAGTCATTGGAGTCATTTAAACTCTGTGTTTCAGACACGTAACTGATCTTTTTCTGTCAGTCTTTCTAACCTGTAAAATGAATGACTAGAGTGTGTGTATGTAACATGTTGTTAAATCTGTGCAGCGACTCTAAACCTAAAAGTGAAAGAGATGTGTGCGATTCTACTGATTGTTTAATACCTGAGGTTGAAGAAATCGTTGGTTTTGTTTAGTTTCTGAACCAAAAGAAAAAAAAAGTGCAAGTCAAGAAGCAGCTGTGGACCACTGACTCAACACGTTTGAGCCAAAATGAGATCCAGACTGGTGTCGTGCTGTGATTTACTTTTCCTGGCAGCAAAACACAGAAAAGCAAAGGGAGATGAAGAAAGGATGGAAGAAGTGGGAGGGAGGGGGTGTCTGGAGAAAAGACCTCACCCATTAACTTTTCTGTAGAAAAATACTCAAATGTTTGATTCTTCTGTTCGTTTTAAACTTGTATTTGAACTGTTTCTAATCACTGGACTGGTCTGACGTCCTGGAGACGAGGAAGTGGGAAGGTTTTACAGGATGTCGAGATGAAGCCAGAGTCAACAGGCCAGCAGACAGATGAGAGGGCAAAACAAGGCAGATAAGACGACTGCACTGCAGAGGAATGTCCAAACTTACTCCTGCAGCTGGAAATAAATCAGGTTAAATCTAAACTGCGTGATTCCTAAAGTTTAGTCCTGCTGGATTATTACAGCTCGCAGAGGGAGGGATTATTTTTGTGGGAAGAACTGGGCTTCAGTCAGAAGGCTTTATCCAAGAGATTCCTCTGGAATGAGATCGACTCTCTCGACCCACTTTTTTTGTAGACACACAGAAGTTCACTTACAGTATATATTTACATACAGATGGCTAAAGGCAAAACCCCTTTTAATGATGAGAAATGACCCCCCCCCCCAAAAAAAAAAAACACCTCGACTCCCTCTTTCCCTGAAGCCTTTACAATAAAATGCATATATAAACAAAATAAAACATGTTGTGTAACTCGTGGTGATTGTACACGATGTGTGTGTTTAGTTTCAGGATTCTGGCGTCAGATGAGCTGACGGTGCAAAAAAAAAAAGTCCCTCAAGAAACAAACACAAAACTTCCTCCTCTGCTCTTTGGAACGTCTGAGAGGAGACAGTCAGGGTGAATGAGGACCAAAAGGAAGGAACAGATGTGTGTGATTGTACATGATGGTTGAGATCAGCTAAATGATGGAACATCTGCTCGGCTGGAGCTCTCAAGTCCACCAGTAATAAGATGATTTGTACCTTTGTCTTTGCTGAACGGCTCTCTGACTGATTCAGTTGCATGAATCAACGGTGGCTCGACGGTGACTCGAAACTCTCGTCTCTCATGCAGACCACAGTAATGATGGTGGAGGTGGCAGGAGTACGTCCCTTGGTCTGTAGGCTGTCGAAACACACACTGAACTGAGATACAGATACTTGTCAGTACCGTTCTGGTCTCTGAAATAACTTAAAACAGACAAAATAACTTATAAAAATCAGATACTAAAAGGAATAGTTGATTATTTTTGAAGTGGAACTATGTAGAAAGTTGTAAACATCTCTTTGACCAGACTGATAAGCTAAAAGCTAATCTGTGTTGAGCCAATATGATTACTGCAGTTCATGCTAACACTGTTTTAAATTCTCATCTGTTCTATCATGTTGTAGAAAAATCCAAATGCTTGTAATGAAGGCGTCATAGCATGGTCAGGAAGAGCTACAGCAGCTCAAAAGGTTTATAAAAATAGTATTTGCATAAAGGAAAGTTTTAATACTGAGGTTGTTTTACGATAACGACAACCCACTTCGGTGGATTAGCGCTGACTAGCTGTTAGCTAGCTAATCTCTGTTTTTCCAAACTGATGCTGTTCAAAGAGCTAAATACTGAGTCCTTACAGTCTCAACATATCCCAAAATTCTGAGCTACTTTCATTATCAACCTATCAGTGACTGTGGAGGAAGATGCAGGTGATCATATATAAAGTCTGTAAGATTTTTCTGCTGCAACTTATAAATGTTCCAACAAAATCTGATCCCAATCCGTATGAGTAATATTCAGTTCTTAACTAAACTAAAAAAAAAAAAAAAGACAACATCTAACCTTCACCTGGAACTTTAAAAATGTCTGTAATGCAAGAGAATCTCATGTTATTATCATGAGAGTTGCATAAATTTATAGGTCATAGGTCTACAGGTCAGTCATGAGTTTTTACGGATTCTGAACTGGAAATAAATGTATTGATTTTTGAGCTCCATCATCTCTGGAAGAACTTTGAGATGCCCTCGAGTCCGACCGTAAACCCTCTACTTACAAATGTAACGAACGGCAACAACTGCTGCTTCGTCTTTTTTATTCATTGGAATTCGTAACACATTGTGGCTCCAAACCTCTCCATAAATTTTGACCTGACAAGCGCTACATTGCTAATGACTATTACATCTGTTCCAGAAGCACTGAGCACTGTATCTTACACACAGACGCTCATACACACACACACACACACGGCATAGACAGATTTATTTATTCTTCTTCCGGTAAAGTTAATCCAAACAGAGAGGTGCTTCCACTCACATCAAAGCATCTGTCTCAATAGCAGGAAGTGTGGAATTGTGAGTATCGGCATTAACCATGGCAACATTTCACCAAAAATCACACCCAAAGTGCTCCATAGAATGAACTGTCAGATGTTGTTATGCAGATGATACATCAATCGGTCCAGGTCGGTCCCAGATGTGCACTCTTGTTGTTTTGTGGCGTTTTGAGTTACGATGGTAATGAGTTTCACATAAAACATGGCCCTCATTGAAAACAAATGCAAAACGCTCCAAAAGCAGCTCAAAACTTGAATCGATTTCCTGAAGTTACTGTATCAACATACTTTCACTCACAGTTGCCATTCCAGTTTTTTATCTGGTCACATGACATTGATCTATCACAAGCAGGATCTGTGTGACAGTGGCAACGCCATTCGCCATCAAACACACCTGTTGAGCCTATAGGAGAGGGCTATGGACCCTGTGGCTGCATGTGATCCATCAAATCAATCGCGCTGTCATGTGTGCATGAAATTCAGTAGGAAGAAGTGAAAGCAACACCAATATACTCCCACGTTAATTTGGCTCTTGCAGCTTTTTCATAATAATTGCAGTGTCTATCACATGCTATGTGTTCCACGGTGACAGGAAAATGCAGCTTTCTGATTGGCTGAGGTTTTCTCACTTATGTACCTTGTGACAAGTCCCTTCAATGTTACTACAGGAACCTTTAAAACTATTATTATTATTATTGTTGTTGTTGTTATACAAATGACATACAAACCTGCAGATCTGATATTGTAAGTGAGAAGTCTCCCTCTGAGAAGGCCTGATTGCTGATGTTCATCTTCCTCTGGAGGAACAGAGGTCCGTAGCTTCGCTGCTCCCCTGATGCATACAGATCCACCAGACGATCAGCTCGGTCATGAAGAACTCCTGGGGCCTGACGGTCCCAGTGGACGACCTGGATGGAGACAAATCGTAGAATCAGTAAAAAGGGAATCAGTTTCCAGATGTATCCACATGAAGGACCACACACCTGCTGGTCCTCCTCCTCATTGCTCCAGTCTGTCCACACGCTCCGTCGGTTGATGCAGGGCAACACCGCAGTGCTCCCAAGTAGAACCACATACACCGCCTTCTGTCCATCCCAATACCGCTGTTCTTTGCGACCTTTGTGGTGAGAATATAAGCCATGGAGTAACTCTCGGTCACACACACACACACAGTTACAGCCATACATACGTGATTTGGTCACATTAAGCTGAATTCTGATGGTCTCATGCAGGTGACAGTAGAGATGGTGGAAGTTACAGGAATACAGACCTCTGTCTTTCATCGTAACATCTGTCAACATGTGTAGAAACAAACAGAGTTAATGAGGTTTGAACTTTCTTGTTCGGTCATTGCGGGTTTAGTTTCTTCTGACAAACTTGTGCACTTTAGTGACTTTTTACTCATATTTGTGTCCATGTGAAGCTCAAATAACTGTGTTGGAAATAAAACTCAGCAAATTCTGTTCGAAAAAAGATTTTTTTCCATGATTTTCTTTGTTCTGTGTTTTTTTTTTTTATTCAGGTTAAAGAAGCCATTTCACACAAACAGATTGAAAGGTCTGTTAATCAGTGTTTCCTGACATTTTTTAGATATAAAATGTTTCATATTACAGGTTAATACTTAAGAAATAACCACAAAGTCCTGAAATTTGTATGAAATTGCCTCTTTAAGTAAAATATAAAAATACATTTCAGATAATGTTATCCAATTATTTACACCTGGTAATTCTTATAATTTTCCCCTTGAAATAGTTATGTCGATGTGTTTTATTACAATTAGATATCTGAGGCTTAAAAAGCTTCATAAAACCATGGCATTTATATTTACTATTAAAAGAATGATGAAAATCTCCAAAAAATAAAATCACAGTGTTTGTCACAGAAAACTGAATCCAAGCTACACACAAGAGTCAAATCAATGAACGTGACCTCTGATGACCAGCGAGAAGTTTCCGTCCTTGAAGGCTGTTGGGTTGAGGTCGACCCTGCCCAGGTTATTGTGTGTGTAGATCCTCTGGTCGCCTGCTGAGAACATGTCCACCACCCTCTCCGCGACATAGTCTGGATAATCCCGATACATGTCCCAGTGTACTACCCTCTGTCTGTCCCTGACCCTGTCCCTGGTCCACACCATGCGTCCGCTCACACACTGCAGCACCACCTTGGACCCGGCAGGAGAGCTGACATTATAACCTGCCACCACCACGCTGCTGCTGCTGTCAGACTGACATGACACTGTTAGAGAAAGGGAGAGAGAGAGAGGGAGAAGTGGAGTGTTTACAGTAAAAAAAATCCAAAATGCCAGAGGAGGAATGTACAGATGTGAATCACAGCTGCATGAGGAGAATCATACCTGTAGTGAAGAAGCAGGCCGTGGGGACTGAAATATAAACCAATGAAGAAGATGAGCGTTGACCACAGACACCGGATGTTTTGGGTTGTTTTCAATACATAAATCTATATAAACAACAAACTACTAAGTAACTAAGATTCTTATAAATGAGCAAATGAGTTCAGGTTCAAACATCTGTCTGCAGCTGTAGGAAATAAATAAATATAACGCTGCCAAACTAAACAACATTGAAATTTCTACTCTGAATAATGTGCAGTTGAGTTTCCATGTGATAAAAGTTACATTTATTCATTAACAGGAAACCTGATTTTAGTCATTTTAGTTAAAGCTGAGGCTGAGATTTTGGATTTCATGTAGTTGTTTTCAGCCTGAGGTTGTTTAAAAGAATAACTTCCGTTATGTCATGTCGGAAAACTTGATCAAACTTTTTTTTCTACGGTTTGTTGTGCAGAGAAAATACGGAATTGATCTTCCATGAGAAGGAGAAAATAGTGAATGTTCAACAAAAGTTCTGGATGATATTTTGAAAAGGATGTCTGCTTTTGTCTGAGTATTTGTGATTAAAAAAACTGAAACAGTGAAGAATTTCAGCCCACTTACTGAGGAAGAGGAGAAGAGCCTGAAGAAAAACATCACCCTTCATCTTGGTCCTCATGCCAGCTTGAAGTGGACAAATTATCTGTCAGCTGAGAAAATATCTCCTGCTTCAGTTTCCACGACAATGTTTGTTGGAGTCACATTTCATGGTGATGCATCCATCGGTAAAGGAGACAGAGACAGAATGAAACCAGGACCGAAGAGTCTCAGTCGGGGAATGAAACCCGACACCGTCCAACTCCACTCCTCCACAGAACCATCCAATTCATTTAAACCACAAAATCTCACAAGACACTTAAAGGAACACAATATGATTTCTGTCTTATTGAACTTTGTCTTTCCCTCCCTAACACTGGATATTTTAAGAAATTTAAAAGCACTGCTTTTTCTTCAACTTCTTAACAAATATCTTTTTACCCTAAATGGAGAAACCTTTACTGCCTCAATAGAAATATTGCAGCCATATTATAACAATGTTTTCAGATATTTTGCAGCTTCCCATGTTTCACACTGATGGCTGTCCCAGTTCAGCTCTAAAGAGACCATCAGTGGGTGTTTTTAATGAAATGCAGACAGCAGGCTTGCACAGACAACGACATCTGGAAGACATCATGTAAGTCGATGGGACAGAAGGACTCCCAATTTTTGGTCCCTTCACAGCTCGTTGAAACAACGAGTCATTTCTTCTGAAAAAAAGATTCATTTAAAAGCAATTGTTTAATGTTTACCTGCATCGCTTTAATGTGTGATGGATTAAACAGAAAAAGGTTAAAACAAATGATCCATCCATATTTTTTTGCTTATTCATTGTCAGATCACGGAGCAACAGGTTCAGGAGGGAAACCCAGCCATCCCTCACCCCAGTGACAAACATCAACACCTCCTGGGGGATCCTAAAGAGTTCCAAAGCCAGAGAGGATTTTTAATCTTTCCAGCAAGTTCTAGCTCTACTCCCAGTGGGATATGCCTGTAAAACCTCCATGGGGAGGCGTCCTAATCAGATGCCTGAACCGACCTCAACTAACTCCTTTTGATGTGGAGGAGCAGCGGCTCGACTTCAAGCTCCCTCCAGATGATGAAGCTCCTCACCTGATCTCTAAGGCTGAGTCCGGTCACCCGTTTCAGCTGCTTGCATCCGGGATCTCAGCTTTTGATCAGGATCCAGATCTCATGACCAGGTGAGGGTCTGAATGTAGACAGAACAGTAAATCTAGAGCTCTGATAGACTGCAGCAGCACCCTCATAACTGCAGACAAAGCCCCAATCTGTTGTTTTCATCTCCTGCTCCTTTCAGCCACCACTCTTGAACAAGACACCCAGACACTTAAACTCTATTTGAAGCAAAGGCTCACCACCAACCTGCAGGGATCACTACACCTTTTACCTTAACACACATCCTGGCCATGTCACACTCAGCTGCAAACTGCCCCAGTTCACATTGAAGGTCATGGCTTGAATATACCAACAGAACCAGAGCATCTATAAAAAGCAGAGATGAGATCCTTAGGTTCCCAAACCAGACCCCTCTGTGCCATGGCTTTGCCTTGAGATCCACGAACACCACAAAGAGGATCAGTGACAAGGAACATCCCTGACAAGGTCTGCACAGGGAACGACCTCGACTTACTGCCAAGAATGCGAACACAGCTCTTATTATGGTTGTGCAAGGACCAGACAGACCATAGAAGTGGGCTTTGGAACCCCATACTCCTGCAGTACCCACCATGAAATGCCACAAAGTCTTGTCCAAGTCCACAAAACACATGTGGACTGAAGAGGCAAAATCCCACGACCTCCTCAGCAACTCCATGAGAGTAAAGATCTGGTCCACTCTGTTCCATGACCAGGGCAAAAGCATTTTTTTTATGTTGACTTGGCTCCATATGAGTCTCCTCCTTCACCGCCGCACCTGATTGGTCAGAATCAGAAACCCCTGTATTCTCCTTGCATGGCTGGAATCTTCTTCACCAGAGACCTGTTTCTGTCTGGTGTTACATCGCCCCCTGGTGGAAAAGTTGCAAGATACACCCTTAATTAAAGAAGGATTTATTTTCTAAGACTGTTTAATTTTCCAAGAAACTTGAAAGAGCCAGAAAAAATAGTTTTACACAACACACGTATTTTTACTAACTTGCAGAATGAAAGGCTGTTAAATCTGTTTCACCTAATGAAATCAGTGAGAATATAGTTAAGGGTTGATGCTTGTTAATAAAAGACTCTGAGAGAAAACTCTGAGAGAAAACTCTGAGAGAAAACTCTGAGAGAAAACTCTGAGCTGCAGGTTTTTGGAAAGCTGTGGTTGTGTTGTGACAGTACACCCAGGCACATGTTCATGACCCCCCCTTCTCTCCAGCCCAGAACTCAAATCAAGTATCTTCCACTCTAGATGTCTTTGATTACATCTTCCAGATCCTCTTTGGAGTACATGTGGAAGGTCTTACCGGGCTCTATTGTTGCCAGCTGCAGAGGAAAGAAAGAGTCATCACAGAAACCAGACATTCAAACATTTCAAGTCTTCTGACAAATTCATCCCATCAGTGTCCACAGACACCTTACAGTCACACAATCAGGAACAAACCTCAATGTTGATGGGATGTTCTGGAAAATTCCCTCTGGCACTAATCCCTTATCAGCAGCCTCGATAGACTTGTATCTTAAATACCTATACCTGTCAAACTTGGGACTGCAGGAAGGTGCAGCTGGTAGCCTTGAAGGAAGAAGGTCCTGGGATCATAGCTGGGGGCTTTCTTCATGTGCACATGTGAATTTTCTCCAGTTTTCTCTAAAAGATCTGGGAAGGTCTGAAGGTCTGGGTGTATCCTGCCCACTACTTCATGACCCTGCATAAGAACAAGTGAGTGTTGAAAATAGACTGATATCAGACCATAATCTTTGATGAGTGAACTCTGTTCTAATTTGCTATTTTTTCATGGAAGCTAAATATTTTAAACACAGTTTGTGATCTGTGAAAGTTTTTTCTGTATTTCGTTTGTGAATTTACAAACCGGAGCAGAGTCAGTAATTTTTAAATTCGTAATTATAGTTGCAGTCATGAAAAAAAAGGCAAGTCGGAACCTTAGTTTCATACGTTTGATAACCGGAAAGGAATCAACGTCACACCAAGACTCTCACTGAAACAAGCGAACTCATTCAAGGTTTATTGTTAAAGGTAAACGAGTACGACAAATCTGATTATTTCGAAGAAATTTAAGAGGTTGTAAACAAATATTAACGTAAAGGCAGTAGAACTGATTTACAATAAATATTAAACGTATCGAAAGAGCTATAATAAATAGTTTTTAAGTGCTGCTTCGCTAACACGCTGCGGCAGCTCACTTTGCTAACTTATCAGCCGGAACTAATTTAACATCCAAGGCTCGATTTTTGTTGTTCAAACTGGTTTTGAACTGACTCGATGGTCCATTACGTTGATATAAACAGTCTATTTGTGTTTGCAGGTCTTATATTGAAAGAGAAAAGATGTTTTTGACCAGATCGGAATATGACAGGTAAGTCCAGCACAAACTGCTTTGTCATTTATGTCTCAGTATAAACAAAAATGATATGACCACTAGGTTATTGTTATTTCGTCATTAATGCATATATAATTACTCATTTTAACATTTAACGGAAGCCCATAAGGGCTATTTGTTCTCTGTTTCTGTTCCAACTGGGTTTGTCTGGTTAGCTAACAGCTAACAGTTTGCTTTCACTTTCGTTTTTTTTGGACCCAAATACATATGTTTAACTTTGAAAGCATCATTATTATTTATCCAGTCCATTAGAGTTCTGCTACAATTTCAAGCAGGTTTTTATGCCGTCTTGGAAAAAATATGGAACAATTCGGGCATTTGCTTTTCTTGTTTTCCAGATTTTAGTAAACATGAAAAATCTTTTACACTGAGTTCAGATGAAAGATGGGAGATTATAGGAGACGTCAGCTGTTAACACATCAAGCATTGAGTTTACACTTTGAGCCATCACTGTCTTTTCTTTTGAGTTTTGATAATTTCTCCCATTTGGTTTTGGTATTGTCTATTATTAAGCTTTTATATAATTGTAGACATTAACAGAATTTAGCAGTTAGAATCTTATTTCCGAATTCCTTAACAGATTAATTGGATTTTATGTTACTGTTCAAATAGAATGTAAAAGAGTTTGAGCTCTTATTATGAAATGAGTGTGACAGTGTGATTTATTCTTTGTTTCGCCTGGTAACTGGGCTTCAGTTTCCATCTGGGTAACGTTAAATACTGAAAAAACATGAGTAAATAAACAAATGTGTCTGTGACAAACATATTTCAACTTTATGGGCAACTGTAGTGTTTTTTTATCTGAAAACCCGAGCTTTTAAAAGTTCAAAATGAAAAAAAAAAATCAGCTAAACATTATTATTCCAAAGTGTTAATGCATCAATCTTTATCCAAAATGACCAAGTTTATCTGTGATTGGATGTTTTTCAGGGGTGTAAACACATTCTCCCCAGAGGGAAGATTGTTTCAGGTTGAATATGCCATAGAGGCAATAAAAGTGAGTATCAGATGACGATGTATGTTAAAATAAAACAAGCTGTTTGTGTTCAAACGCACTTAAGTTTTCTGTCTTCAATCTCCCTCACAGCTGGGCTCCACAGCCATCGGGATCCAAACAGCAGAAGGTGTGTGTCTGGCTGTGGAGAAAAGGATCACGTCCCCCCTGATGGAGCCCAACAGCATTGAGAAGATCGTGGAGATCGACAGTCACATTGGTATGTCGAAGCACAAATGTTGCTAAATGCATGAGCTGGACCGTGTGAATCATTTGTTATCACCTCTGTTGAGTCCACCGCATCTTCAATTGATCCTGGTTTGAATGTTCATTTTCCTCCTTCTTATGTCTGTTGCAGGTTGTGCCATGAGCGGCCTAATAGCTGACGCGAAGACTCTGATTGACAAAGCGAGAGTGGAAACACAGGTATGGATTCTGTGCAGCAGCATAAATGAAAGCAGCATGTTGGTGGGGTCGCTCTTAACCCACCTGTGTCCCATCTTTAGAACCACTGGTTCACTTACAATGAGACGATGACGGTGGAAAGTGTGACTCAGGCCGTGTCTAACCTGGCTCTGCAGTTTGGAGAGGAAGACGCAGACCCTGGTGCCATGGTCAGAAACTCAGACCGCCTCCAAGTTTTCTTTTCTCTAATGATGCTGTGCAGCTAACCGGCTCGCTTCCCTTCTATGTTTCACTCAGAGTCGACCTTTCGGAGTAGCGCTGCTGTTCGGGGGAGTCGATGAGAAAGGCCCCCAGCTGTATGTACAGATTCTACTTGCAGCATTTAAAAATGAGAAAGACGTTTGTTTATGCGGTGACTTGACATTTTTCCTGGTGACGCAGCTACCACATGGACCCATCAGGAACCTTTGTGCAGTGTGACGCTCGGGCCATCGGCTCTGCGTCAGAGGGAGCACAAAGCTCACTGCAGGAGGTCTACCACAAGGTACTGCACAGCTTTTACCTTTTCTCATTTCGCTTCTTACCCTCAAACTGCTGCTTGTTGCAGTTTTTATCAAAAACGAGCAAATTTTTAGCTTTGTGATACAATGCCTAAAAATTGAATCATTTTAATAGATGTGGAAAGCAACTTTCTGCTTTTACTGCAGTTTGTCTCAAATATGCTAAAAATGTTGATTTCCTGATGGATTTTTAGGGAAATATCTCTAATCAGAGTACATTTTATTGAAAACCCAGCCATTTTGAACTAATTCTGGCACTGAAATGCTGAGAAACTGTTTACATGAATATAATGTACTTGTATTAATGTTATGCTGTTGCAGGAATTTCATAAACAGATGCAGGAAAACTGCTAAATCAACTTTATCTTCTATTATTGTCAGTTTAAATAGAAACAAGTCAGGTTGTTTTGGTCAGAGAAGAGCCTCTTTGGATCCACGTGAGGCTCCAGAGCAGGATGAAGACCACTGCTGTAGTTTCTGGTGATGGTTTGTTTTGGTGTTACAGCCTGTAGGCCTGTAGATAAAAGTCTACCTGAGACTGCTGATGAGGGATCATGCCAGAGGGGATTTTTCAGAATATAAAACTGATGTGAACTCACTCAGCTTTTCAGGTGAAATATCCAGTTTAGAGACTGAAAGTTTTCTGAAGCTCTGAAAGTTTCGAGTTTGTCCAGAATTAATTCATCACCAGGAGAAAGAACTTCTATGATTATCCAGCCAAACACTGCAGCTGTGATCATGTTGAATGATCTGAAACATTTGTTCTTTATAGATGTTTTAAATCAGTTTTTTTTAAATAAATCACTGAATGAGTTACAGGTAAGACTGTGACTCTTTAGCTGCTCAGACTACTAAATTTTTAAAAAATGTTCTCATTACATAAAGTTTTAGTTGTCCAAATGACACGTGCAATCTTTCTTTCTTTTTTGGTAACTGTCAGTCTATGACATTAAAAGACGCCATCAAGTCGTCTCTGACCATCTTGAAGCAGGTGATGGAGGAGAAGCTGAACGCCACCAATATTGAGGTTTGTTCCTCACTAAGTACCTGATTGTGTTACTGTAAGGTGTCTGTGGACACTGATGGGATGAATTTGTCAGAAAACTTGAAATGTTTGAATCTCTGGTTTCTGTGCTGACTCTTTCTTTCCTCTGCAGCTGGCAACAATAGAGCCCGGTAAGACCTTCCACATGTACTCCAAAGAGGAGCTGGAGGATGTAATCAAAGACATCTAGAGGGGAAGATACTTGGTTTGAGTTCTGGGCTGGAGAGAAGAGGGGGGGGGCGTCATGAACATGTGCCTGGGTGTATCATCACAACACAACCACAACTTTCCAACAACCTGCAGCTCTCAGAGTTTTTTAAGAGGTTTCTATTTGTAGTGTGATAATGGACCTCTGGTCTAACAATGTCTGAGCACCTCTTCACAGGATCAGAACTTACAGCTGAATGGTGGAAAATAAATTCAAGGGGGGGGGGATTTTTGTTACGGATCAATACTATAATTAAACTGTTGTATTCAGAAAATGACTCTTGTTTTTTTTGTTTTTTTTTTAGCTGAACTACATTTTCCTGGTTAACGTTTGTTGTTTACACATGGTGGTTTGTTCTATTGTTGGTGAGTCTTCATCAACTAGCATCAACCCTCAAAACAACTATATTCTCATTGATTTCATTAGTGGGAACAGCTTTTCATTGTACAAGTTAGCAACAGCTTACAACTAATCTGTAAAGCTTCCTTAAATGATTTAGTCACTATAAATAAACTAATTCAGTAAGAATCAACCTGTTTGACTTGGGAGATTTACTAATTTATAAACGTGCAAGAAGTTCTTCTGACATTGGAGCTTTGAAAGTGACAAACTCACATAAAAATTGTGATCTTTTTATAATAAATCAGATTGTTATTTGACATGATTTTTTCAAGCTTAAAATGTTTTGCTGTCTCAACATATATTACTTAACTTAAAAAACATTAGTATATAGTAGTTTGATATAAAACAGCTGGTTACTGTTGGTCCAGCAAAAGAACAACAGTATTTTTCTTAGTTATAAAAGGGTGTTTAAAATTTGCTATAAGATATTTTTTCTGCCTTTGACAGAAAAAAATAAGTGTGTTGTGTAAGACTGTTTTTTTGGCTCTTTCTAGTTTCTTGGAAAATTAAAACTGAGAAAAAAAATCCTTATTTAATGAAAGTTTCATCTCGCGACCTTTCCACCAGGGGGCGGTGTAACACCAGAGAGAAACGGACGCTCTGGTGAAGAAGATTCCAGCCGTCCAATGAGAATGCAGGGATTTCTGATTCTGACCAATCAGGTGCGGCGGTGAATGGGCCGTTGTTGGTGATGCTTTAACAGAGATGAGGGGAGGGGAGTCATGTGGAGTCAAATAATTGTTGGGACAGTAAAGTTTCTCGCAGCGTCCCAAGTTGACAAGTTGTTTTTGTGGAAACATGAACTTCGCGTGTTTCATTGTGGCGCTCGGTTTATTTTCGTCTGCGCTAGGCAGACAGCAGGGAAACAGCTTGTTTGGTGAGAGGAGGCTGCAGAGGGAGCGACTTGGTTTACAGAGGACCGAGATGTCGAAGCGCAGCGGAGGACTGAATGAAGAGACATGCACGACTTTACATGGAGTGGAGTCAGCGCTGCAAAATAACACCAGCACTGTAAGTGACTGTAAACCAGCAGTAATCGGAATATATTCTCCGAATCAGTCAAAAAATCACAATGTAAACAATTAGTTGTAAATCCTGTATAGATTTGGAGTTACTCTTCACGCTGAGCTGTTATAAAAATCTAATTTAAACGTGTTAAGTTTAGGAGATGATTCTATAATCTGTTTGTCAGAACCTGGAAAAGTTCAGTTTATAAAAATATATATATTCTCCAAGTACAACGTTATATTTGCTGATGTGAATTTGTGTTAATTATTATGATATATTAATAGAACCGGTGTTTTTTATTACAAGGTTGTGCTAACGTGTTGCTTGAGCTCATGTTTCTTTAAAATATCAGACATATTTTTTCATAATCCCTCTTAATGGTTGTGATGCAGTTTAATAGACATACAATAATATTTTAGCACCAACAAGGTGTTTCCCAAAGAGCTACTAGCTGAAAAATTGACGTACTTAGGTGCTGGTTTTTTTCCTTGTCTCTTATAAGCAGGACTTTTAGATACTTTTCCACTGCTATTAGCTATTAGAGTCATCTTCTTCTGTACCAAAAATTTCCACTGTTTTAATTTTGGAATAGCAAATCCATCAACATACTATTATGATCACTGAACCCAAAATGAACCAAAAAAGATGAACAAATTGTGGAGAAACAAGAAGTCTGAAGAACCTCTGGTTAAAACCACTTTATGAGATTCCAAGAAAGTCTGGGAAGCTAAATATCAGGGATGTTTCTGACTTTTCCACAGTTCTGTGTACATTATTTTTTCAGCAGCTGCTGACATCTTCTTTATGCTCGTAATGTATTATTGACTCACTGTCTTTGTGGCTCTTTAAACTTTTCATGATCTGAGAAACAGACAGAACAGACTGATGGTTGTAACAGCAAACAAACAAAATTAAATCAGCTGAAGACGTTGGACTCAGACTTTCTGTGCTGGGGAAAAATAAACTAGTGATCTGGATGAATGTAGGTCATCAGTTTGTGCCACTCTGTTATCTCATCTGACCCTGGTTTAATGCGTTCTGATGGAATTCAGAGAGAGAATATAATCTCACATCAGTCTGTCAGGCGTCACAATGATAATTAAAATGATCCCAAAGACTCCTTGTTATAAAAAAGGATTTTGATGTTGATAATTCTCTGTTTTCTCACTTTAACACTCAAACTGTAATTCCGTGGTTTTATCATTGGAATACAAGCAGGAGGAGAGCAACCAGTTACGACTCCCATCCGAAGCGCTGCATTAAGAACATCGCAGCACAGCCGTGGTGTTGTTTGTGTGAGATGGTGGATGTTACATCATTCCCGCAGCTCAAACACCTGGGCCGACTTTTGAGCATGGAAACATTTGGGCGTGCTCTCAGACTCCTCCCAGCTCCTCGGGGCCTTTTCTAAAACTCACAGACATTCCCCTCGTTTTTTTTTCCCCCCATAGAGCTCGATCTGATCTGGGTTCACCGTTATCGGACCCACACATCAGACGATACAGAGATCTGTGGTAAACATTCCTTTTTTTTTTTTTCTTCTTCCTTCACATAACTGTGTAAATAAACAGGTAGTCTCACCTGCTCAGATCCTGCATTTAAATCTTTTTTTTATGCATCGTGTTTTGTCAGCTGTCTGGGTTTTCTCTTGTTTCCCCAGTTTGGCACATTTATATAAGATTCTTTTTGCTGACAGGTTTAAAACTAGCTGCTTGCGTCCTTTTTTGTTCCCCAGACTCCATCCTGTTCTTTATCCTTTTTGGCTAAAAGAGAGAGAACATGGTGTATTTACCGGCTGAAGGGTAGCTGGGTCACAGCCAGCTTGTTTGAGCACCAAGAAAAGCAGCAGATGATGTTCCACATGGTGTGTGAAAGGAGAGGGAGAGGAACATGAAAAGCAGGGGTTTGTTTATAGACAGGAAGAGACGTTCACTGAGAGAACAAATTAGTAAAAAAAAAAAACTTACATAAAGTCTGAGGCAAACTTCATCTCAAACTTTTTATTCTATTTTATTTCAATAAAACAACAGTATTTTGTGGAATTTTTTTGCGAACTGAAGAAAACGATTCAGGGATTTTTGAGAATTCCGATGTTTTTGGGTGAAAAATTCAGGCTTGAGGATATGTTTGTCGCGTAACACGGTGCTTCGATCTGTAGCTCACACTGTCCCGAACGGACAACGTTTTCCTTCTTTGATCAGTTATTTTACAGTTTATACTTTTAAATCTCCACAGGTGTGTCAACAGAACACCTGAGGAGATTATTTAATGATGCAAAGTAAAGTGCAAAAGTTTGAAATCAACTCTGACTTCTTTAGATTTTGCTTCCAATGAGCCAAACTGTCCTGTAACATTTCAAAGTGGAGCTAATCAAAATTCTACAAACTTTCTGTCTTGTTTTGTGTTTGTTTGGATTTTGGCTGCTTCTTCTGTTGGTTCTTGTATCAGACCACGACTGCATGAACCAAGTGGATGGGTGCACGACAAAACAGGAAGCATGAAACCTAAATTAAACTATCTACAGCAGATGATCTGTGTCTTAAATGTATGTTTTTTTAAGAAATTGTACATAATCCAGTAAAAAAATAAACCTGGCGACACATTATCCATCAGCTGGTCATCAACTGAGTGTAAAGTCTTCAACTAATAGTGTTTTAGAAATCACCTCGTTGGTGCTAAGACACTATTCTATGTCTCAATCTGTGGTCTATTGAGCATTTTTGAGAGATTCAACTAAATACATAAGAATTAAATGTGTTTTTGTGACAGGCGGATGGATATTTTTCAGCTAATGACTGTCAGCCTAGTATTTAGCTAATTATAAGTGTTGTTGATATAAACTGAGTTCTTTGATACATTGTGCGTTTGGTCGAGACAGAACTGGTTCATTTCTGGAAGCTTCTAACATCTAAATAATCTATAAAATATTGAAGTGGTTTGATAAACAAACAACTCCTGATCGGTTCCTCTAACGGACCTAAAGCAAGTAAAAAGCAGTCAAAGTAGTTTTTAAGGAATCTTCCGACAGTAGAATTTAAAGCTGTGATATTGGTGATATTAAAAGACACATCAGAAAACTCTCCTGAGTTTCTGAGAAACTTGAGATGTTTTTCTTGCTGGAAGAATCTCCCATTTGGAGATAAAGCTCCATTTTCCTACTTTAAATCTGAACTGGTAGTGTTTACTGAGTTGTTTGAACTTACAGCGAAGATGCTTCCTGACCTTGAAGCACCACGATCTACTACAGAGGGTCAATCTGCTGAAAACACACTGTTGTGGCATGTAAGAAAAAAAAAGAATCTTATGTAATATATCTGTAAGAAGCGTATGTTTCTTTATTCTTGAGCATTAATTGAAGCCTGTCTGGTAGCAGAGGCCTTGTTTACTCAGCTTTGAACGTCTTGACGGGAGACTTTGAGTTTGACCTCTTCATCTGAAATTCAGAGTGTGTAAACACGGCCAGAGCAGAAAGTTTAAGCTCGGCTCAGAGGGAAGAAGGACCTCATTGTGTTGGCATCCTGACCCCTCAGAGAGAATGTCACCCACAGTCAGGGGTGGGCTCTCACACAATGGCAGCGGGGATGTGTGGGTATGCTTGTTCTCGGGCATCTGCTCTCTAAGATCAAACATATTGAAAGGGGTCACGTAGGCGTCAAGGAGAAGAGTTCTGGAGCCTCTTCAGATCAAATCTGGATTAAATCGGACACGTGATGCATGAGGTCATGCCTGGGGATGAAGTCTCCTGACTACTCTGTTACCCCATCGAAGGACAAGACAAATTCCTCTTCTATAATCTCCACTTACTAACACTGTAACTCTGGATTGAAGCGTTTGCATTTAGACACATCTCTGCTGAACCCTTAAAGGATCGAGTCAGCATTTATGCTGCCGGATCTCCAGATATTTGAATGTGGGGAAAAAATGTTCAAAACAAAACTGTTTTTAACCAGGGCATTAAAATTAGATTAAGTTTGAAAAAAGTGGTTACATACCAGAAACCTGGTCAGTGGAGCGCCCAAGAATTCTGGATTTATTATGACTCATCGTCTGAATAAATCACAGATTTTTTTGACAGTGTTGTAACATAACTGGTTGTTGTAGTTAAAAGGCTAAATGTGTTCCCTTGCTTGTATGGACTGAATTTTTTTTTAATAACAAGCCTAATTCATCAGCTGAGAGAGGATGCACATCTGGATGGAGGTGTTGCACCTCTGGAGGAAGATAATGGCCCACACAAAGGAATCCATGACATCAGTTTAAGATCCAGTGGAGAGTTTTCTCCCAAACGCCTGCCCCTGCTGAGTGGTCTAGTTGGGGTCTGACAGTGTGAAGGTAGCAGGTCCATTTCCCAGGTCAGAGACTTAATCTGCCCCCCCCGGAGGGTTGCTCCTGGTAGGACGTACCTGAACAACCTTCTGCTAATGCTAATGCATGCTAATCAGAAGCTCGTTCCACCTCAGCTGACTGCTTTCGATGAGGAGGAGCTGCGGCGCTAATACGAGCTCCCTCCAGAGGAGATGAGATCTCTTCATCTTGTTCCAAAGACTCGGTCTGCAGCCCCCCCCCACACACACACACAGAAGAACCGAATAAAAAAACAACTAACATCTATCTTTCAACTTTTTCAGAAGTTAAAAGATAGAATTTGATGACGTGTATCAATATCAGTGAAGTGTTTCTATCTGAGGTCACTGTTCCCTCGCTGATACAACCGTCTGCATGTTTTCTGGCTCGAGCGGCTCCTCTCACCACGGCTGTCTTTGTTATCACTACTGATCATTACTGTAAGCGTTTTCTCAGAATATCTCCACGTTCTTCTCTCTGGTAACTTTCAGACTCGGCTGCTGTTTTTCCCTGATCGTACTCAGCATCTTCCTCATCAGGAAGACAAGAGAATAAAAACTTCAAAACGTCAGTCTCTCTTGTCTTCTTCTCAAAGGAAACATCATCATCGTTTCAGTGTCACAAAAGCACATCAGTGTACATGAAATCGATATAAAAAGATTGCAGCGTATTGCAGACACTAATAGACTTGGCGATGTCCTAGTTTAGGTTGACAGTTTTGAGAGGATTAAAGTTAGAAATGAATGTTTTCATCTTATCACTGTGTAAACTGGTGATAAAGAGTTTTTTTTGTAAAACATGTTCGGTTTGGCCTTAGAGACGCAGGATTGTCTCTGACTAATCTTTTTTTTGTTTTTTCCCCGATTGAAGTTTTAGAGAATCGCCACGGAGCTATAAAGTGATTCCTTGCACAAACTAAGCCAACGTGACGTTTATTTAACAGTGATTGAACAGAGGACACATGATGGATCTTTAGAAACTGGGAAACAGATTAAATAGATGACCACAACGGAAGGCAGAGGTTGAATGCTGGGAGAGTGTGACGAGGTGATTAATGCCGGGGGGAGACAGAGACTTGTGTTTGCAGAGTTGGACGGCAGGGAGCGGACCAGTTTCCACCGGACTTGTTTACAAGGAATTTTCAGCATTGCAGACAGCAGACCGCGCGGTCTTCTGTGGCTTCATAGAGCCTTTACAGACTCTCCAGAGCTCCCTTACCTTGTAAACACCCAGCTGATGAGAAGACGGTGGAGGGGGTTAAAGATGTGGTCTAATGCGTTCCACCTAAAACCACACGTGAGAGTGTCACCGGATGAATGGATGGGAATGTTGTTTGCAGTTGTGAAATCCAAGTTTAGGCCTGAACTCTCTGCCTTGCCTTCACTATTATGTCACAGGAATTCTGAACATCAGTTTTTAACATGAAACCATCATTTGTTGTATTTAAATATTTATTTTTGGGGTCTTTTTGTTCTGTTTGAACAGAACAGAACTCGTCATGTATGTTAAGTGTGTTCAGCAGTTGTCTGGTCTGAACTTAGTGATTTACACAAGAATGTAGGTCAGACGTGCAGACTGCATCCGAAAAGCTGAGTTGCCGTGGACATTATGGACCTTCTGTTCTCTCTCTGTACGGAACAACTGGAGCACTCAGATGTTTTTGTTGTTGTTCATTCCCTTGTGCGTGTTCCTAATGCCCCTGTAATACATCCAAAAACTTCCGTTTTGCGTTTCTGCTTTCTGTGGAGATCCATCGTCTTTTTTATTATGAAAGCATGATCTGCAGCAAGACGGGATGCCACGGATTTATAAATCATGTCCTTGAATTTGTAAGTGCAGCAACTTGCTCCTCACATGGAGTATGTCACAAAATCTCATGCTAACCCTGTCTACAGTGACATGGTTTTATGGTGCACTTTATAGGTGCTGCCACTGCTCAGCTTTATTACGTGTCTCATTAGAGCTCCCGATCAGAGGTGCACCCTGCGTTTCAGGCCTGTCTGTCTGTCCACTGTCCATACCCGCTTGTTCCTTTGCAGGGTTACTGGGTGCCTGTCTCCATCAGTCACTGCATGCTCCATCACCAGTCCATCACAACCATTCCTACCCACATCTTCACAGTTTGGACTAATTTAGAATCACCAGTTAGCTTTAGATGCTTGTTTTCTGTCTGCAGGAGGAAACTGTAGAGACCTGGAGAAAACCCACATGTGCACAAGGTTTACATACAAACTCACATTAAAACAAAGAAAAGTCCCAATAAGAAATCAAACCTGCAATTGTCTCCTCTGCAAAACAGGAACTCTAATCAACTGCTTCACCACATGCAATGTAAAAACAACATTCATGACGTCGCTGGGTTGCTGTTGTCAATCACAGTACAGACAAAGTCTCCATGGCCTTCTCCTAGTGTCGTATCCACTGCTATTGTGATGGACTTGCTTGTTGAGTCTTTTTGCAGGCATGATTTTGGTGATCATTTTTGTGATGTTCTATATTGGAGAAGTAAGAAACTGTGGCCGAGGCGTATGCTTACTCTGGGTACATTACTCAGTAACATATAGTAAGGTGTTACTGCAGGAGCAGCATGTGGAGCTCATCTTTACACCAACCAGTAACCATTAGCTTTTTAACTCTTTCCCTTCTCATCTTCTGTTTTCTCTGATTTTAGTTCACATTCAAAGTACGAACTCTGGGCTCGCTCTCTCTGGCCTGGGTGGGGAATGGATCAGGGGTGAGTTTGTTCCCTTCTATAAAGATGTATCAGTATGTATAAAGACTGTTGAGTGATTTGTGATGCTGTTCACCTGTAGGTGCTGCTGGTGCTGACGACGTTTCAGGTTCCATTGTTCATGATGCATTTCGGCCAGTCTAACCTCTACAGGAGGTGAGGAACTCCTCCGTGAGTGGAAACAGATTAGTTGGTGGTTTTTCTTTCTTCCTTTTATTTTGGGTGATCTGTGGGTCTGAATACAAGCCTCTCTGTGTGTCAGTGAAGACCACGGGAAGACGTTCAAAGACGTGACTCATCTGATCAACCACACGTTCGTCCAGACGGAGTTTGGCATCGCCATTAGCCCGGACCACTCGGGGAGAGTGAGTCGAAATATAAACATGTTAACGATGTTTCGACTCACCGACAATGAAAATAAGTATTTTACTCCATCTCTAAAGTTTCATTTGACAGATTGTTTTGTTTTTGTTTGTTGCAGGTGATCCTGACTGGTCACGTGTCCGAAATTGGTGAATTTCGTCTGTTTCGCTCGCAGGACTTTGGGCTGACGTTTGAACCGACCGACCTGCCGTTTGTGCCTCTCATTCAGCTGTTGTACAACCCTGCAGACTGCAACGCTGTGCTGACGCTCAGTATCACGGTAGCAACATTCCATTTAACAGGAAGGTTCAGTCTTAGTGTGACGGGAAGCAGACCCGCCTCATAAATCGATGCTGAACTACAGCACAGCTCTTAGTTACACTTCAGTGATTTCTCACACTTCTATGATCATAATTCTTTGACAAAGATGTTTTCTTCTCCCTCCAGTTGGACCTGTGGTTGTCTGATGACTTTGGCTCCACCTGGAGAAAAATCCATGACAATGTGTGTTTGGTTAGATGGTAAGAACTTCTCTCATCCATCAGGTTTTTATTATTAAGTAACATATAAATTGGGGAACATTTCTAATAGGGCCGCACAGAACTGTTATATTTCAAGAAGCCTCGACATTCTAAGAATAAATCTGGCCAGTCGGATTTATTCTCGAGATGCTCCGATTTTATTAAGATTGAGATAATAAATTACTCAGGAAGATAAATAGAATTGGACATATTCAGGTTTAAAAATTTTTTTTACACTGGTCTCAAAGCTTTTTTAACTTTGAGGACTTTTAACATATCTTTCTGTATAACTTTAGACACTGGGGATTCGGTCAACAGGCTAAAAAAATCCACTTTCACTATGTTTTTATCAGTAACTTTACCTTAAAAACCAGCTCAGATTATTAGACTTTTGTGTTTCTATAAACCTTCTGACATGAATCCAGTCTTATTACAGTTTCAGTGATGTTTTTAGCTTGTTTTCAGGACCAAAGTGACCGTAAAACTTTTTTTCTTTGCTTAACTGGAATAGTAAACTCACACATTTTCAAAGGCCCTCCTTGGGATGTGGTGGGGCAAGCTAGAATCGAATCAGCAAACCTCCAAATGGCACTCATCTTCTCTTCCCCATAAAATATAAAAGTTAAATAAAAGTACACATATAAAAATAACTTTTGACATAAAGGTGTTAATTGATTATTTTTAGAACCAACGTTATATAGAAGG
Source organism: Pachypanchax playfairii (assembly GCA_006937955.1). Taxonomy (NCBI): domain Eukaryota; kingdom Metazoa; phylum Chordata; class Actinopteri; order Cyprinodontiformes; family Aplocheilidae; genus Pachypanchax; species Pachypanchax playfairii. The sequence goes on from SSNP01000003.1 coordinate 335,710, forward strand.
TTCAAAATACACTTAAATTCTAAGTTGGTGTCACTAAAACTTGAAAACATTCTTTTCCTTATTTTCTTCTTGTTGATAATCTGTGAAGTTTCATGTCGGGTCTCTAGTGAGATCAAATAACTCAGAGTTGATCAGAAAACTGTGACCCGGGGCGTTTGGAATAACCTACCTCAGCATTCATTCTAATCCTTTTATAAAGTCATGGGCTTTGTCTGTACTTGCTGCTGCGCCGGCTGTATGTACATTTATATGAAATTCTTGCGTGCTTAACAGCAAGCTGCAAATAAATATTCACTTTTATTCTATATATTAAGGCTAAAAAATGTACTTGAGCTTCCCTAATTTAAGCAAAAGCTGACTGAGGGCTGCTGAAAACATCTGGTGAAGATAAAAGTGGAACAAACGGGCCCCCTGGTGACTTTCTTTTTTTGACTGTCTCAGTTGCAGACACACTTAAGGGGGAGACAATCATTTTAGTCTTTAATGTAAAAAATGTAAACTTAGTCAGTAAGGTATATTTTATCTTGTAATTTGATCCCTGTGACTTTGACAGTGTTTCTGGAAAATATTGTTTATTAAATTTATAATTTTTACTCAATTTAGATTTATTTATGTATTAATTTATATTTATGTTTGCAAACCAATCTGATTTAAAAAAAAGTTTTTCAAACACTTTGCTGGTTCTGGGTTGGAGCCGCTTTTGTCTTTAGAAATGCTTCATTTTTTATGACAAGTGTCACCAAGGTGTCAGAAATATTCCTTAGAGATTTTGTTCTGTATTGAAATGATGGTTTCAAGCAGTTGCTGCAGAATTAAGTGAATTCAATGTCATATTCAATAGACCATGTGAGATAATTTGCGCTTCATGACATGGCGCATTATCCTGGAGAAAACTCAGGCTGATGTTAGTTGGTATGAAGGAGCCCAAAGTGTCCCCATACCATGACACTACCACCACCTGTCTGATCAGATCCATGTGTTTACCAGATTCTGACTTGAAACAGGATTTTGTGTTAAAATCCCTTTAGTTTCTAAATTACTCAGATCAATAACCACACGGTGATCGAAAAATCCAATTTTTTCTACATTCTGATGCAGTTTGAACTTTAGCCCATTATCAATGTGACTCAATGCACTGAGCTGCTGCCTTCTGATTGGTTGATTCATTAATTGTGTTTACTAATATTTAAAGAGGTGGACGTAATAAAGTGGCTGGTCAGCATATGTTTTTCTTCTTTAATAAAAGACCTAATATATTATTAGAAAAAGTCCAAAAAGAGCCCTTTGTTTCACATTTTAAGAAAATTGCAAACATAAAAACTCATTTTTCATATTTTTTTCTCTTACACATCATAAATAAACAAAAAGTGAAACGTGTTTAACTCGTTTTCTCACTCTGATTCTCTCGTGTGTTACTTGTTTTTCCAGGGGTTCAGAAAACAGCATCTACTTCACCACAAACAACGGATCATGCAGTACGAGAGCATGATATAAATATTCAGTTATCACCATTTCTGTCATATTCAGTAGTAACGTAATTGTTTTCTGTCAGATGACAAAGGAACACTACAATTAAAGAGGACCGACGACTACGGTAGAAGTTTCCGGAACATCGCCACCAACGTTTTCTCCTTTGTACTGGGAGGAAAATTTGTCCTCGCCTCCATCATGACAGGAACGGTACTCATGGGTCTGAAAATGTCTCACTTATTGCTGTTTAATTTCTCTTATGTAGACCGTGAATCTTGATTCCTTTAACACTTCTGTGCCTGATATGTGAAATAATAGTTTGAAAATTCTTGTTTTTAAAACACTGAAGTGCTTCTGGGCTGATAATAATATAATAATGAAAAGTTACATACTTAATTGATTATATAATCCCATAATAAACATAATAAAATTGGCACTTACCACCTGAAGTATTTCACTAGAGAGCCTAAACATGGACAGGATTAGATACAGCAGGTTTCTGGAGGAAGGTACTTGTCCTGTTAAAAAGGAAAAATTATTGGTTATTAATCTATTAGCTATTAATCAAATATGATACATTTGTTCTTATTGTGTTGATATTAATAAAAATATTAAATAGCTGTTATAAACTCAGTAACTCAATGATAAAATCTTTGTAATAAACCTCAAATGAACATTGAATTTCTGCCATTTCTAGATACGTTTTCCCAAACCATGTGCTGTAATATATGCATTTGATTTATTTTTATGTTTTAACTTTAAAAAATAAATCAGTTCAACACACTGTATTTAATGTGTTTGTGTCAGGGCACAGAGCGTGTGATCCACGTCTCCGTGGACCGAGGTGATCACTGGAACATGGCCCAGCTTCCGTCTGTCAATCACCAGCAGTTCTACTCCATCCTATCAGCCAATCAGGACATGATCTTCATGCACGTGGACCACCCTGGAGGTAAGAAATGATGAACCACCTTTAGTTATGATTGAGGTGGACTTCAAACAGTCTTTAAAAAAAAAGGCCCAGTATTAAAGTTTAAATCTGTGGTGATAAAATGTGTTGTTACAGTGTTCAAATCCCCATGACGTGTGTGTGTGTGTGTGTGGATCAGACTCTGGTGTTGGAACCATCTATGTGTCAGATGACAGAGGAACTGTGTTCTCCAAGTCTCTGGAGCGTCATCTTTACACAACCACAGGAAGTGAGACGGACTTCACCGCCATCGCTTCCCTCAGGGGCGTCTACATGACCAGTGTACTGACAGAGGGTGGGTTACCACACAATGTCTGACCTATATATATATTTCAATTAAAATGCATTTGATCCTAAAATCATACTAAATCAAGATACTAGATCAGGTCAAATTTGAGCAGAGCAGTGCTGCCTACCTGTTTCATAAAATATCAGACATTTAGAAACTGAGCTGGAATGTAAAATAATTATATTTTCCATTCATTGTATGTATTTTTACCTGTTATAAGTAAAACATTCTGTTATTTTTATGGAAATGTACATGTTTTTTTCACTGATTTTAATTTGCTTCAAGCTGAAAAACAACAACAACAGCAGGAACAACAGGAATGTGTTTAATGATTCTTCATCGTTGTGAGGCGGACTGTTTTTAATATATCGGCATGCAACTCCACAATAGATGGTCCAGGTGTTGGATTCTTAAAATACAGTTTAAGTTTTGTTGTAAATCATAATATTGGGAGGAGGGGACTAAGGTGTTCGGCGGAGGTTTGTACTCTCCGAGTGCTTTTCCAGTTCAACTCAACATGGACAAGATGTGAGCATTTCAAGCTGTCCAGAACCCAAAAGCGTTTAAGCTAAAAGTCACAAACTATTAGTTAGATATTCTCCTTCATTGTTCCATCAAGCCCAGACCACCACACTCCCACCTCCATGCTTGACTGTCAGTATGATGTAATGCAGTGTTAATTTTACAGCAGATGTTGTTTTGGTTCCTCTGTAAGCTCCTGTATGATTCATGGATCTTCTCTTGGAGTGATTTTGGTTTGCTGTCCACTCATGGGAATAGATCTTAAACGTGCAAATACTTTTTTCTCCTTGTATTTTAGGTGAAAAGCACAAGGCTTAATAGAAAGATTATTTACAAACGTATTTCCAGGAAATCTCTCATCATCACTGAGTTTAGTCAGACTTTTTCCAGCTCACACATTCCCAGCCATCACTTAGTTAGGAACCAGAATAAGAAATTAAAATGACAAAGTTCCTCTTTTAATAAATATAAACAATTTAAACAATCTTCCAAAGTAAATCATTTGATCCCAGAGTCACTGGAACATCACTTCCAGAAGGCTCTGAATAAAAGGTATGAAAACCAGATGTAGGTTTTGGTATAATTTTTTCTTTTTGCAGACGGTGAGGTGGAGACGGTGATCACTTACGACCAGGGAGCGACGTGGCAGCTGCTGCGCAGACCTCGGAACAGCCTCTGTAACACAGACGCCTCCTCAGACCGAGTGAGACACGTCAACATTTATGTTTCTGAACTTTTTTTATATCGAGATGTTATAAATTCTTACTATCTTTGGGTGAATAATTAAGACTGTTTGTGTTGTTACAGTGTAGACTTCACATCCATGCGTCCTACAGCACCACCGTGAGGATGAACATCCCCATGCTGCCTCTTTCACAGCCCAACGCCGTGGGTCTCATCCTGGCTCACGGTAAGATCCACCTCCAGCCTTCCAGTTTACATGTTCAGTAGAACAATGCGTGAGACGGTCTCCCCTTCCTTTCTAAAGGCAGCGTTGGAGACGCAGAGTCGTCTCTCTCCCCTGACGTCTACGTGTCTGATGATGGCGGCTACTCGTGGCTGCTGGCCCTCAGGGGCCCACATCACTACGCTATCCTGGACTCTGGGGGGCTGCTGGTTGCTGTGGAGCACACCAACTCACCTGTCAACCAGATAAAGTGAGAACTCTGGGTAGTAACGTGTTTAATGTTAAATTCAAACTAATTCTGCATCTTCCTTCCTCTCCCATCAGGTTTTCTGCAGATGAAGGGCGGTGCTGGCACACATATAACTTCACCAGTGACCCGCTTCACTTCAGCGGCATGGACAGCGAGCCGGGCTCTCGCTCCATGAACGTCAGCGTCTGGGGCTACAGGAACGACTTCAGTAAATGGGTGGTGATCACTATAGACTTCAGGAAGCTGCTCACTAGAGACTGTGAGTGTGTCGGATCAGGTCTGAGATGTCTGATCAGATGATGGGAGGGATTGTATTCAGATCATGTGTGCTTCTGCAGGTAATGAAGGAGACTATGAGGAGTGGCTGGCCCACTCTGTGGACCCCAGTGGGTCTAATGACGGCTGTGTGCTGGGCTATAAGGAGACCTTCTTACGCCTGAGGAAAGATTCACTCTGCTGGAAGGGGAGAGACTTCTCAGTCTCCAAGAAGCTGTTCCCCTGTCCGTGTACGGTAGCTGACTATCACTGGTATGAAAGGGTTAAATTCACTTCTTCTTACTTTGAACTCATCAAATCACATTCCAGTTTTTATTTGTAAGCTGCTGTTCTCACTCTGTCCTGCAGTGATTTTGGATATTATCGTCCAGAGAACAGCTCGGAGTGCGTGGAGCAGGATGACATGACGGGCCGGGCTCTGGAGTTCTGTTTAAACGGGACCACTGAGCTGCTGCAGACCAGTGGGTGAGGATACCGGACATTTTTGCTTTTTGTTACATTTTTTGTTAGTTTGACTGTTAGCAAGATACCTCAAAAAGTTCTGGCTGGATTAAGGTGAAAATTTCCAGAAAGGTCAGAAATGGTCCAAAGAAGAAGTGAGTAGATTTTCGTGGTGATCCAGATCACCGTCTGGATTCAGGAATATTTTTAAGGATTCTTCATTATAGTGAGGTAGAACTGTTAGTAACACATCTGCATGTAACTCCACAATAAATGATCCAGGTGTTTCTGGTGGTCTGATACACAAAAGGTTTCATTTCATTCAGTGAATGTTTAAAACAACTGATACGCTGCCGCCTTTCACCCATTCTGTTTTTAACGTTGGTGTTTTTTTTTACTATCTTCAGTTGATTTTGTCTCTCTTTGTTTAAGCTACCGCAAGATTCCCGGGAACAGGTGTGAAGGAGGTTTTCATCCAGAAAGGAAGGAGACTGACTTGAGAAGGTTGTGCATCAGCAGCGCCCTTGATCTCAAACCTCTGGTCAGTTCTGCTCATTTTACAAAACAGAAAAACTAAATACACAGGAAATAATAATCTATACCATTTAATTCAGTTTATATATGCTGTGCTAATTCATAACAAAAGTCATCTCAAAGTACTTTACAGAAACAAGGCGTCTAGTTCATGTGATTTAATGATGTGGTAGTAATTGCTGACTGAGTGAGGTCACAGCTGAGGGGAAATTCAGCGTTTGATGAATTCAGTGTCTCATATTTTTACCTGTTTGTCTCTGAAAACTTAAGATCGAACGCAGTTCACCATATACTGCTGTCATAGTGATGGTTGTCATAGCGATCCTTCTGATGAGTGCGTTTGCAGGCGTTTGGCTGGTTAAAAAATACGTTTGTGGAGGACGGTCAGTAGAAATCAATATTTTTTTGTGATTACTTTCCAAACACTGTTAACATTTCGTTTTCTTTTTCTGACAAAGAGGTGTGTTTTTGTTTTGTTTTTTCAGGTTCCTTGTGCAGCGGTACTCCGTAATGAGGGAACACGTGGAAGCAAATAAAATCGAAGGAGTAGATGATGTTGACCCGGACTACATGGAGACAGAAAAAACACAGTTTAATGGAGACTCAGATCAGGTGTGATGCCGTCTACTTTGTTTTTAAATGAACTTGAGCTTTTTGTAAATTTCGTATATTTGATTATCTTATTTGTGTTTTATCGTAGGACCTCTTAGTCTAAGACTTTCCTCCACTTGAAGGCTTTCATGATGCTCAGATGCTTATCTACAGCTGCTTCCCACTTGCTGCTGCCCTCTGGTGGCTGGAGGACTCTTCAACAGATGGTTGATGTCTTAACTCCCATCAGAAATAGTGGGAAAAAACACAAAACAATGAAAGGCTTGTGGGATCCCTGGAGAACTTTCTGTCATGGCCAGTCTTAAAGGCCAGTAAGGTGTGAAAAAACATATGGCTGCGCACTGCAAAAGCTTTAACTCAGATATTTTTGGGGCTAATCAGAACACTACATTACAGAACACAATATATGATCAGTATTTTTCTCTCAGAGTTGCAACCTGCTGTTGTTTAACCATTTTTTGTACTTTGTAAAACATCCCAGATGTGTTGTAGTTGCACTCAGAGGGACATTTAAATAACACATGATCAGCCCAACTAAAATTAATCCCCATTATGTTTCTAAAGACTACTCACCTTTCTGAGTCTCTCCATAGTTACACATTTTGTTGAAATTAGTTTTTAGTAGTTCATTTTTTGTCTTGTCACTGTTCTGGATCAGAGATATTTCTTTTTCCTTCCTGTTATTATTTTTAACCAAAAGATGTGTGAATTTCACCAGATAAAAGCCCACAAGTCGATTAAATTCAACAGGCTTCAGACAACCTCAAATAAAAAACAAAAGCGGCTTCAAAACATGCAGTTAACTCTTTTGTATTAATTCAACTAAGAAAGTACTGCAATTATTCAATAATAATATTAGTATTATTTGGGACAAGTTTGATTTTAACCTTTTAAATAATTCTTAAACTGACAATTCTAGAAATCAAAATTGAATTTTTTTTTCTCCCTTTTTTCCAAGTCACTAAATGTTCCCACAGCTTTGATGTAGATTGTCTTATTTAAGCCTATCACAAATTATTTTAAATTCTCTCCTTTTGTTAATCAGTCTGTTTTAACTAAAGAACATTAGCTGTGCAAATTAATTGCACTTAATTTTAAAAAAGTCAAATATTGTGTTGATTGTTGCTGCCCTCTAAAAACAGGCATGAATCATGCAAATTTTCAACATTACTGCCAAGTAAAGTAACAAAAGTTGCTGCAGCGGATTTCTTCTTCAGCTCTTCTAAATGTGTGGTGAAAGTAAAAGACTTGAATTGTTGCCAAAGCACTTTTGCAGTATGTTTATCTTTTATTTTTGAGGTGAGGTTGCGAAAGGGAAAATCCTGACGTTAGCTTTGAATAAAGATGATGGTGATGCTAACACAAACCCTTTACTTGAACTGATACTTTAGCTTAAAAAGAAGCACCATTATGTGTTTTTTCTTAATTATTCGACTGATTTCTCTTAATCTAATGTGTTTTTTTAAGTCAGGTACATTCATAATCACAATAATTAACGATTATACCAATAAAAATTTAAGTATGCTGATGCTAATATGGTACAATTTAAATTCATACTCTACTCAAGGTTTCACTATTTACAATAATAATAAATTAACTGCCAGGCATCATATATATATATGAATATATAATAAACATATATACGTACGTTCATTTCTGCTGTAATATAAGATCTGAAACATACAGGGCTTATAGTTGATGCTTGTATCATCCAGCAGAGACAATAATATCCCAGTGAATAAGCTATGGTTGTAGGCAGACCTGATACTGACTGTTGGGGGCCTTATGTCATATATGAAAGCAAATTAATGTGCTTGATGTTTCCTAATTTGCTCAACGGTCAGTAAGAGGAAAACCGACTATTTACTGGATTCAGTAACTTTTTTCTTTGTTTTTGCACTGTTTCTACAGATCTGTGAAAGTGTTGCATTTGTCGAAATCCTTGTAGAACTACTTTCTGTAATAAATAAATGAATAAATGTAAGCGCTGTGAGTTTGGACGTCCTTTCTGTCCTGTATTTCTGATGATTCCTAATCAAACTGCTCCGTAGTTCTAATAATTGTGTAACAATGTTTTCTTTCCCCAGATGAAATAACACCACACCTTTTACATATTTTCCTGTGTCTTTTCATTATTTTTTGTGGTTGTGTAGTGCACACTTTCAGCAAAATATAAAAAAAATGTAAAGCAAGATACTGAAAATTAAAACAAAGGTAAAGTAGCCAGTGTGAAGCTATTTATTATGATTTATTATTGTTATTTTTTGATCATGGTTTATTCCCAGGATTTCTAATTTTATTGCATATTTTTGTCTTGCATTTTTCATCATCAGCCTGACTGTGCTAAACTTCCCGGTAATTTACATGAAGTAGTATTAACAAATATAAAAATTTGGTTTCTTGATCTTTGCAAAAGCTCAAAAGGTTACAGAGATAAAGAACTGCGTGGGAAATATATGTAAAGAAAGTCGGCACAACTGGGTCAGACTCCGGACGCGGGGTGGCGCTGTGGTCTAAACTGGATTATCACTAGTAGCTCACGCGCCTCTTGTTGCCTAGTGATGACAAACTAACGGCTGTTTCTTGTTTCCTGCCTTTCCAAAATCTCATCGCTGCCACTAAGCTAACGCGAAGTTTTCCGAACACATTTCACGTGTTTACGTTGTGTTTTCTTTAACTATGTCGCTAAGTAACGTCTATACTGTTGGCGGGAGTTTCGTGTGATGTTTTACGGCGAACAATGATGGATAATTATTATTTCATCAGGGTCGTTGGGAAAGGCAGCTATGGAGAGGTGAACTTGGTGAAACACAAAACTGACCGAAAACAAGTAAGAAACTTAAAGAGTATTTCTCAAACTAACTGAAAACTCATTAAAATAATGTATCTGCGTGTAGTAATTCGACAAGGTACAGTGAAAGTGAGTTTAATCGTCAGAGATTTGTTGTCATCATGATGTGGAGGTTTTTTTTCTTCGGTGAATTGAATGATTATTCTTAGAGTATAATTTAACGAAAATACCAGTTTTATGTTCTCTATATTTATGTAGACAACGGGGAACTGGATGAATATAAAAACAAATCGAAATGGTCTCGAAAAAAATGAGACTTTAGGTAAATGAAAATTATCACGTTAAAACTGCTAAAAAGATACTTGTTTTTAAAAGATTTGTTTTAGCAGTTTATTGTTTCCATTATGGGAATTTTACATGATTTTTTAAATTAACTTGTAATGTGTATTTTGATCCTGAATCTCTGTGTATGTTCCTGCTTCTCTTTAGTACGTCATAAAAAAGCTGAATTTGACCACCTCTTCCAAGCGCGAGAGGCGTGCTGCAGAGCAGGAGGCTCAGCTTCTGTCCCAGCTGAGACATCCCAACATTGTGACTTACAGGGAGTCCTGGGAGGGCCATGACTGTCAGCTGTACATTGTGATGGGTTTCTGTGAAGGGGGTGACCTCTATCACAGGCTCAAACAGCAGAAAGGAGAGCTGTTGCCTGAGAGGCAGGTCGTAGAATGGTTTGTCCAGATAGCAATGGCCCTCCAGGTTCTGCACCTTCTCATACTCAGCAGAATTGTTGTGTTAGATTAGACATTTTTTTATATTTGTGTGGTATACAGAAGGTTTGTAATGTGATTTTACATTTTCAGTATCTACACGAGAGACATATTCTTCACCGAGACCTTAAAACGCAGAACATCTTCCTGACAAAAACCAACATAATCAAAGTGGGGGACCTTGGCATTGCACGAGTACTGGAGAACCAGGACGATATGGCCAGCACTCTAATCGGGACCCCGTATTACATGAGTCCTGAGCTGTTCTCCAATAAACCATACAACCACAAGGTAGTATGATTCCCAGCTTTCATTCATTTAATACTGAAAAAATAAAAATTAAAAATCTTGAAAGTTATCCAGGTTGGATAAGGGGATCAAATGATTTATTCATCAGAAATTCAAGAGTTGTAGTTAGTGAATAAATATAATCAGATTTAGTGTAACTTCTTTAAAAATTACATTTTCTCAAGATCATTATTGGATTAAGTTACAGTATTATTTGTACTCTGTTTGCTGACATTAGTTTTGAACAACCATTAGCAAATTTTGACTGTCAAAAACTGGTTTGTGACTATTATCTGATGTTAATCTGAATTTATTATGGTTTATTTACCAGTTGCTAATTTTTTGATTATTCTAAATAAGATGCCATATCAGTAGACATGAATAAACTTTAGTACTGTCTCATTGACAAACTTGACAAAACTTTGCAACAAGAAATATTAAAAGAAGGAATTTTGAAAAGTAGCCACTTTGACAAAGTCACATCAACAGCTGTTTTGACTCAAGTTCTTCTTTGTTTATATCCTTCATCAAGACTTGTTATTTTCAAAATGTATTGAGATTAATACACTGCTCAGGTTTTACAGCAGGAGTGTGATGTTTCATCCAGCTGCTGATAGATATTAATGTTGACATCTGTCTGCTTTGGGTCTGTATTCCAGTCGGACGTTTGGGCTTTGGGCTGCTGTGTTTATGAGATGTCCACGCTGAAACATGCCTTCAACGCCAAGGACATGAACTCACTGGTGTATCGAATTGTAGAAGGAAAGGTTGGTTTCACATTTATTTCTTTATTGGGTTTTTCTGATTTTGGGGTGTTCTTCATCCATGTGTGACTTCAGAGATTTTGAACTGTTTTTAGACTTGATATTTGTCTTGTTTAGACAGATTCTTGTTTTTGAACCCCGATTGTCTGGAAGTAATACCTGATTTGTGTTTCTGCCACTAGCTCCCACAGATGCCGAGCCAATATGATCCCCAGCTCGGAGATTTGATCAAGGGCATGTTGTGTAAGAGACCTGAAGACAGACCTGATGTTAAACTTATCCTCCGGCAGCCCTACATAAAACGACAAATTGCAATGTTCCTCGAAGCCACCAAAGAGTATGTGTTAGGATCTGAGAACTGTTTTGGAATGAGTTTTTTCCTCCGGTTTTCAATGATTTTATCTTGAATTGCTTTTTAGAAACAAAAGTAATTTATTTTAGCCCTAATTCTTCTTCTTTGTCTACAAAAAGTGCAATGATGGAAATTTTTCTAAATGACTGTTTTCCAGAAAAACTGCCAAGTGCAGAAAAAAACCTGTGAGTGGACAGTCAAGGACGAACAGCTCATCTGTTACATCAAACCCGCCAAAATCTCAAAAGCTTTCACAACTTCAACCTCCTGTTCGGGTAAAAAATGTAAGTTGAATAATGAATATGTATCCTTTTTTATTTATTTTGTTCAAATCTTCAACTAACATGCAAGTTGTTCTGTAAAACAGTTATCATTGAGTTTTCTGCTTAAAGGGAAATTTTCTACATTTAAAATAAAACCTGCTAATAAAATAAATTGTAATAATTCTAGTTTGAGGGACTTTCTGCCAGGTTTTTTTTTTTACTTTCATGGTAAAATACTTTTTTGGGGGCTGCATTACTGTAGCATCTCTGTCTGTTAAAATTCCTATATTTTAAGTTCCCTGATTGTTCCAAAGGACCCGCTGTTATACACGTCCTTCCTCTGTTAGATATTGTGTTGCTTGGTTAAAATGGTGAGATCATCATCATTATTAGATTACATACATTTTAGTTGGACAAACTGGAGTAGAAGCTCGTTTAGATTTCAGATGCACAAATATGCAATAAAACAGCAAAGAACAAAACTCTGAAAAGAATAAAATGACCCATGTATCTGAGCTTTGAGCCTGTTGGTCCATCCTTCATTTTGGCGAGTGTTCTTTTTCACTTGGACATGGTTGTCATGGTTATAACATACCTGTCAGACTTGTACAATTAGTTATATTTACTACCACAATAACAATGTGCTGCTCTGTTGAGAAAACAAAACTCCAGCCTACATCAGTTTGTGTGTGTGGAT